>VZRW01002441.1:367423-432422 GCA_013398125.1 Aegotheles bennettii | reverse complement strand
GAGAAGAAAAAAAAAGAAAATCATAAAAAAGGCTACGAAACATTTGTCATCTCCAAAACCAAAATACCAGCAGTAAGACAAACTGTACCCCAGCTCAGAAGGTGCACAGAGCAGTGTAAGGTGAAGGGCTCCACTGATCCTCCTTTCCAGAAGAATGTGTAGGATTTCTTTTTCTCTTTAGCTGTTGACTGTTCAGACACTGGCTGGTGTCGTTGTAGTGGAGCGGTGTTTACTAGAAAGGATGTAACAAGGCTGACCTTTCTTTCCTTTCTTTTAAAAAAACACAAATCTGTTGTAAAAAGTCACCGATCACTGAGGAAAAAGCAAAAATCTGCTCCTCCACACACTGCCCAAGTGCTGGGGCAGAGGTGACTTCTGGAAACCTAAAAGGTAAAATTCTTTTTTATGCTGAAGCTTTGATTTCACGGTGCAAAGTAAAGGGGTTATTTGTTTAATTAATTATTAATTGCTCTGGCAGCTAACAGGTGCCAGGTCTCAAGTGCGGTCCCCAGGGCAAGCAGCCCAAGGGGAAGCGTGATTCACACAAACCTTGAGCAAATTGGTCCAGGAGAAAGTTCTGGAGCTACTTCCCATGTCCTTGTCAAATATCAAAGAAAAACAGTTAAAATGTAAACTTATATTAAGCATTGTACTTAATTCTGACAAGCTCTTAGGATCGAATTGCAGACTTTAGTCAACAAAGGGGAATTAGTCCGGGCTCTTCAATGGGGGGGTGGTGGGAGAGCTGTTTGAGAGCTCTATGCAGAGCGCTCATCTTATTTTTCACATCTGTTCTGTTTAATTGAGCTAAGCACTTTGAGTCACAACTTGTGGCTGAAAACTCAAATCCTATTTTACCTGGGACTCCAACTGATATTCTAGATCTTAGAAGGAAATTAAAAAATGCCTGAAAGATTACATTATCTAATAAATTTCCCCCACCCCACTCTCTTTATTTTTGCAACTGGTGAAGATTTATTGCTTAATTGCAATTTAAGAAAAATTTTAATACAGTCAAATGCAAATGCTGTTTGAATGCGTGGGAGGATTTTTCTTCCTTTCCTTCTTTTCCCCTTATCTTGAAAATAAAGTCTAACTGAAAAAAAGCCATAAATAAGTTTAGGGCAAGGAAAAAATAGCAGACAACTGTTTTCTTTATTTCTATTGCTGTTCTTACCCTGTCCTACCTGATGCCCTCCCAAGAGTTGCGATTTTAACCCGCTAACACCATTCTGAACTGCAGAAATATTACCCTTGTTTTAGAGAGAGGGAAATTAAGACAGAGGGCTGATAATATAAAAGGTCCATGGCCATGGACACACAGTGTGTTTGGATCAGAAATTATGTGCAGCCCGCTGCACCCCAGAAGGGCACGAGCACGGGGGCTGCATGAGTAAGCTCCATCATTCCCTGTGTGAGGATCCACACTGGCTCCATGGCAGCACAGCCATGAGAGCATCACTGCACTGGCACGTGCTCCTCCAGGAGATCCCTCCTTGCCACTCGCCTCTCTGTGGTGCTTCCCAGCCACAGGTGAAGCTGCCGGGTGCTGCAGGCTCTGCTGCTGACACTGGTTCTCCCTTTCCTCTGTTCTGCCTGTGCCCCTCACCATAGCCTCGGGGTGTACCTTATCTCTGTTAGGGCTGGATACAGCCCCTGTCTCAACTGGACAGAGGCCCCGGTGTTAGGGCTAATAGAAGCTAATGAGAATAACAAACCACAGTGACACGGGGCTCCTCTGCTATTAGTGAGGGCAGAGAGATGAAAGGGCATAAGGTAAGTGAGCCCAAAAGCCTGATACATTTAGATCACGGGGATTTAGCTGTGATCTCTCTTGCCCTAGGGTCAGGCACAGCGCGTGAGTTATCCAGGACCTTTGTCACTGCAAATGGGACTGAACTGGACTGGAAGCCACCTCCAGCCTCACTGGTCTGGCCCCGTGCCCTCGGTGCCCGGATCACAGCGTGGCACCAGGGCTGTGATGCCACATCCATCAGGCACCACAGCCAGCACTTGGCATCTTTACACTGTTTTTAAAATTTGGCTGAGTGGTTTGGTTCAATGTGCTGCTGGTTTGACCAGGCTGAAAAGCAAACAAACCCCAGCATGAATGCAGAACTTAGCTCGACAAGTAGGTTGGTTTGAGACAAAATCGTTTGTAGTTCCTCATTTTCTTACAACAGAGATCAGCCTGTTCAGAAAATCAGTACCCAACACCGTGTTTTACCATAAATGAAAACAATTAAAACACAAATCACATCTTGAATCTGTTAACTTTCAGATAAGTATAATTAGACCCCAAAATGCTTTAAGTAGTGTTTACGCATTTATTTACCAAAAGACAATTATTTAAACAAAGAAACATTTCCAGTTAATTGATAGAAAGATAGGAGAAAATGTAATTAATCATCATTAGAGTATGCAGCCCTTTATTGTTCAATGGCACGTAGCTGTGGGAACTGCTGGCTGTGACACCACTCCTGTCTCTAGGACTTGGTCTAGGACAAGGGTGCCGGTGGCTGTGCACTGCTGTGTCCTTCCCATAGGGATGCTGGCCCTTGCCTATCCAGCATGTCCCAGAAAAGTATGGCTGCTGCTGCAGCCCTTGCCCAGGAGAGGCCCAGGAGATGACTGATGGTGGGCACCATGGTGTTTCAGCTAAGCTGTGTGCAAGGGAAGGGCCCCCCCTCCTTTAGGTCCAGCTCCAGTGGACCTGTGCAGAGCTGCAGACAGCTCCTGCCTGAAACTTAACTACACAACGAAGGTCTTTTCCTGAGCCCCATACTGACAAACAGGAGAGACCAAAATGACAGTGCAAACAAATCTGGGGGAAAGCAGACGACATTATACACGTCAATAGAATTACACCAGTGAGGGAAAAAGAAAGAAGCCCTATAGCCTTAAGCCATTTGACTCTCCAAAGCACAATACAGCAATATTACCTTTTGTATGATAAGAAAGCTTTTTACTGCAATATGATGTGAAGTGGCTTTGCTTGAAAGATTTCTTCTGTGTTTTCAAAAATCCTTCTGGTTTCCCAGAGGGAAAATGGGGATTACACCAGTAAACCCTGAGCAAGCACGCCCATTGCAGGAGCATTTATTCAATACAGAACCAACACTGGTGATTTCCTTAATTGCAGCAACTCAGACGATTATTTTTCTCAGAATGCCTTTTAGAGCTAGATGAGCTGCCTCCTATAAGTCAGGAACCTTTATAAATTTGGGGTTTTATTGTCCAAACTACTTGTGAAGGATCACCACAACTTTCTCCACTGTTCAGAAACAGCCTGCAAGAAAACTCATGCTCTAAAATCCAAAATTACTGCCATTTTGCTGTCATAAATCTACTTTTTTCTTAATTGATTGGGATTCCAGAAGCAGAAAATTCAAAATCTTTACACAGACCCATGAAATTTCAGCTGTTTTCATCATTGTGGTTAAATTTCATCACCCACAATATCTGAGTTTGAAATGTCTTGTTCTTTGTTCAACTGTAGATGTACAGGCCTTGCAAAATATGCCAACTATCCAAAACAAGGCCATGAAATTGTGGTATGGATGGCAAAAACTCTTTCTAACATTTCTAAACTACTGTTGGATTAGAACAGGATATATTCCCAAATTTATAGGTAACTGTGGTCGCTGACATACTGCAGGGTATGCAGAAAGCACTCGAGCTGGCAAGACCTTCTGGAAGTCATGACTATCCAGGACATCTGAACTCTCTGAGGAGAGACAAAGATTTTCAAGAAGCTAACAAGTTGTAAGAATAAATTTTCCAAATAATGTTGAAGTGCAGGAACTAACTACTAAACATCAGCTCAACTGTGCAGAATATTGATGTGCGAAAGCAGCACTCACATCACACTAGGGAACCCATACAGTCTTTTACAGTGGGAGACACAAACCCGACTATCATGTTTCATTTGGTTCTGAATGGTACATAGATAGCTTCATTTCTGGAAATAAGTTTCATTTCCTTATCTTTTTTTTTTTCCTTAATTTCTTCTCAAAATCTATTCTTTAGTCTTATGTCTCATGACACATGAGTTAGTCTCACATCTCCAGCAAAAACCTCCTTACAGTACAGATGATCCATAAATCACACTTGGGATGCAGCAGCACCCAAGACAACCAACAAATATCTATAGAAAGCATTTTCCCTTTAGGAAAAACCCTTCAGGATTCTTCAGTCTGAGAGGCGAAACGGCTCTCTAAGTCCTTAGTTGAAAAACAGACACCTTGTCTGGCAGCAAAGGGCTTACAAATGCTCCGGAAGGAATAAAACTGATTTACCTAGCTGATAAATTGCAACAAGATCTCAGTAACCAAGACGACTGCTTGAACAGCCAGGGTGGGGTACCAGGCTCTGCACAGGATGGAGCTCTCACTGTGATCACTTCCACTCCACGTCAACGCTCTAGTAATGAAAAAAAGAATCATAGATAAAAGCCTTGGCCCGTCCTCCACTTCAGCAAGTGGTAAATGAGCTGGTAATAGTTAGACAGAAAAGGAGGAGGAACTGAAATGCATTAGTAGTATTTGATGTGAGAAGTCTGATATACTAAAAAATTATGCTTTTTGTCATACAAACGCAGCTTTCCATAAACATCCCCAAGAATAGGAAGCACATTGTTCACATTTCCTGCTTTTCCTGGGTTTAGATGATCTGGGTTTGCTTTTTATTAAATGCGAAAGATTATTCTTAGGAGTACAAGCTATTTTCATGCATAAGCAGTAAAGAAGAGGAACCCCATATATTCAGTGCCCAGGAGGAGATGCAGTAAAACATGAAGTACATTAATTCTACACACCGCTTCAAAATTATTGATGTTACGTTGCCACAGAGTTCTTTCAACTTACTTGAGCATCTTAATCGCTAAACTAATTGAGAACTTAAGTCCTTTCCATTTCTTTAGGACTTTCATCCTCAAGAAGCACATTTCTCTATCTGTGGATCAGTCAGACCTGAGCCTTTTATTAGGTACATCACTTGTGGAGTCCACATTTCATTCATAGCTCGTATTTTTCTTTTCCTTTTCCCTTTTCCTTTTAAAGTCAGACCATCATTTCTCTTTAGCTATTTTTAATTTGCTTTTCCTGACTTGGAACAAAAAGCATTGAAAAACCCCCTAGATAGTGCTGTGCCATCTCTATTGAGAAAAACAAAAACAACAAGTAAAAGCCAAACACAACATGATCCAGGGAGTGTTTAGAACCTGTAATAAGGGCCGTTTGTTAAGTGAGAAGAAAGATACAGCTATACATGATTGAAAATACTTTGAATTTACAGTCCTATATAATATCAAACTGAACATTTTCAGCACCTCATCCCTCAAAATATTTTCAGTTCACCATGTTCTGTGCCATGCATTTATGTATATGTATAGAAAGTCCATGTTTCAGATCTCCCAACTAAGAACAGATTTTAAAAGTTAAAGGGGAATTAGGCAACTCTGTTTTTTAATTAAAATATGCATGCTTTTAATCAAATAAAAAATTAGAATTATTAAGTTATATTCTAGTTAGAAAGAACATTTCAGTGGACACACTTTTGTCAATTCTAGTCCCACCTGGCTATTTAACCAGAGAAAAACCAAGTAATTTCTCCTCTCTTAAACACAAGATAGCATGTAGATTTGTGGCATGTCTCTTACAGCCTGGGTCCAGAGCAATTCCCTCCAAGGACGGTGTAAATCAACACTCACCCTTGAGGCCCTTAATTTATACCTGCCATAACATTCACTTACAGACCTAGCACCCAAATAGCTACTCTCATCCTCTACACATACTTTCCTCCAAAAGATAACTAGCTCTTTCAGTGGCTTGTGTGATATATAATGTCCACTACAACGTACTGGAGGAGGAAAGAAGCTGTTTAGTTGATGAGTGGAGGCAGAGATGGATCCGGTCTCCCTCCCAGGCATTGTAATATAACGGGTCATTCCACAAGTGTTAAAGACTCCACGTTTACCAGCCCCAACACCACCACGCAAGGAACCTGCAGTCTCTCCCCCACAGCCCCATGTCCAAGTTCTGCCTGCCTAGAGATTTTAGGGACTAGCCAGCCCCCCTGCTCTTCTGTAGCCATTACAGCGAGCGGTGGTGGGAGGCAGCTGCATCCAGCACTGCTCACAGAGGAAGAGCTGCCACAGGTAATGCAGGGCAGGTTCCTCTGCTGCCAGGGCTGGAGCAATGCTGCAGTCTGCTCACTGGCATCCCCTTCCTAGAAGAGTAGGACTTGGTAAGCACAGCTCTCCCATCACATACCTTGAAGGTTCTAGACAAACTCGTTTCCACTGTGCCTTGTGTGAAAAGGGATATCCTTTTGTGCCTGTTATCTCAGCCATGAGGCAGGGATGACATATCAGCCCACTCAACACGACAGAACTTAAATATACTCAGGCTTTTCCCCAAACTACTTCTATTTTTCCTTTCTGTTTTCACTCAAATTTCTTCCCACCCACCTCCCCCCCAGGTAAAAGTAACATTTCATCAAATTTCTGGACCTCAGGGCAGCCTGGGCAGAGCAACAGTTGTGACTAAGCTGCAGGTACTTATATCTCCTGCAGGGAGATCTAGGGCCATTGCACGCATACAGACCTGTCCCTAGCTAATATTCATGTTCAGCTTGCCCAGGATGACTGCACAGCTTGTGCTCACTCTGCAGTCCTGCTCCTCCCAGTACACAGGGTACCTTTTCCATGTCCCTACCACAGCTAGTCACATATGCTCAATAAACCCCTCATATCCCTCATCATGGTGCTCCTTGTAAAGCATGGGCCAGTCTTCGGGCTGGATGCATTCACTGTTCTCCAAGTAACTTCAAACAACCCTACGCCAACACAAAGATAGCAGGGGGCTACAGAATTAACCCAGTAGTGGTGAGAGGCATTTCAGAAACCATGTGCACCTACACAAGAGCGTGCTCCTGACACATTTCTAGTTGTTTGTCCAGTAGCACAGAAATACTTTCAATTTTCATGTATGGGACTTGCATCATTTTCCACAGCCTGGTATATTGACAGTAGCACCCTTCCTGGCACTCAGACTGAATTTTTGGCACTACATCTCAGCTATGGGCACCCGGTGTGCAGCAGACCTGCCCCCAGAATTCCAGTGCTGGAGATGCTATTCATTCCCTCCAGTGGGGTTATGTACATAACCTGTTAATCTATGATGAGCTGAGCTTGGAAACAAATGGGATGAGAATGCAAATAAATAAAAACTGAACACAGAGCTAAACGGGGAGACCGAGGGATGTCAGAGAACTGAGTTCTAGCCCCTGTTGCAGAGAAGATCTAGCATTCAGCATGAGCATTCAGTCTGAAGTAATCAGCAGTAATCAGCCCTGTTGATCTTCACTGGTTTTGAACACAGGCACAGTTACAGCTGAAAAAGCACCTAAAGAGTTGGGCTGTCACACAGAGTGACTCAGAGAACACTCCAGCAAGCTTTAGGATTCTACTGAGATCTCCAGGGTGAGCTGGGAAGAGAGGATTCTAGTCTGGCTAGAGAAAAATAGTACGTCTCTAAGTGCTGCTTTGGTGATCAAGTAATTATTACTTCTTCTGTAAAGCTCACCTGACAGCTGGATCCTCTCATGCTAGGAACTACACACCAATGACCAACGTCTTGCAAAACTCCTTGAGAAAACACCCAAGACAGAAAACGTAAGCCTTGCTGTCTGGTTTACATATGGGAACCAGAAGCACACCTTCAGTAGTGGGTGATCCTCTGAATACAGATATAAGCATATTTGGTAAGATTTCTTTTAAAGAGAGACCTCTTATATCCTTCCAGTCACAGCCCTGGAACCAGACCATGATGGACACACAGACAATAAGCCAGTCAGTAGAAATACAGAGGCCATGCAGATGTGATGCATTGCCACTGTCAGGCAGACACCTGTGTGCATTGCTGGTGCAGCCTCAGAGTGACTGCTCATTAGGTTTGTGACAAAATATATCAGAAAATGTACCAGAAAATAAATTGCCAGACCTACAGTGTACACCAGCTACCCTGTCCAGAGGGCAGTCCTAAGAGTAGGGTCACCTGAGAGTCAGCAATGGTATCCATGTGGTCTTTGAACCCTTGTTCCAGGTCAGTCCGCCCTACAAATCCCATCTGCCCCTGCACAGGTGATGTTGGGGTCTTTGTGATGAGAAGGTTGGTGGTTTTGTCTGCTCAGCACAGTCCCTTTGACGTCAAGACAAGGGCAGATGAAGCAGACAGACATTTCTGGGATAGATGGAGAATGATGGGGCTAGTCTGCCTATATACTACACTTAATATTTGAAAGCACATGAATTATCCACCCCTTGAAAACACCAATTGCTGCCACCAAGGGCAGCCCCAAGGATGTTGCTGTGAGCAAACAACATATGGCAGGTGCAGCTTTTGGGCACAGGACTGCTCCTACAATACACAGACACAGAGGGTCACTCTGAGTCAAGCTGTTTGTACTGGACAAGAAAAGCACAAGACTCAATAACCTTCCCAGAACAAGAATATTGCCCATAAGCCAACCTTCAACGCAAATTATGCTGGAAAGAGGGGAAGAATTTGGCCCATGTCTTTCAGAAAATTGCCAAAGCAACCTGCAGGCGCCTGTGAGATGAGCTCAGGAACAGGCTGTATTTTTATACAATGGACTGAACTCAAAAATTCTGTTTCTTCGTTTCCAAGTGAGAAGCAAAGAGCGACGCATTGGCCCTTAGGGCAGGGTTATTCTTTTTGCATTGTTTTTGTCACAGATCATTAAAAAAACAGCTCTTACCAGAGCATTTTCAAAACCACAACACATTCTTATGCGTCACAACATATTCCTACTCTTTCCTCCCCTCCGTGACAGGTATTTAATTGAGCTAAAACTTTGTTTCTACTAAGATGCAAATTTGGAAAAACAAGATCACCGTTGCTTCAGGCTGGGTTAGCTGGAGATAAAAACGCAACACTTGTTTTAGGTATGGCCATGTTGAAATGCAGGTATTCCTCAGGCAACATACCCATGGTAACCAACTACAAAACTTGTCCTTCTTGTTTGCTTCCTGGAGACTACAGCACAGATACGGATTGAGGAGTCTGTGCATAACATGGATATTTTTTTTTTAATAATATTGCCTTGTGAAATCTTGCTCATTATCATTTTTAATGTGACATAGAAGACAGCTTTCCATTTAAGTTGCCCGTTAGTCTGATTAATAGCTTATTTTTATTTTACATTTTGTGTTTTATGCTGCCTGCAAGGCAAATATTATCAGTGTTTTCCTACAAGAAGTAACACAATTCACAGAACACAATTTATGCCCTGAGATCAGAGAAATAAGTTTAGATTTATAATACCCAAGGACTGTGGCTTTTTATGAAGTGTATAAAGAGGGCATGTTTAATTATGTTTTGTTTATATCAGTGCTTTGTCTGCAAAAATAACATGAATTACCATATTTTCCTATCATTGGCAGTTATTTCTAATGATTGATTAAATTTCTTAAGTGCAGAATGGATTAAATCACAATTTCTTGCAAATAATTTGGGAATGAAAAGATACAACTAACCACCCAATTAAAGCTGGAAAGATCAGAGTCTGACCGCTTGAGGCAGAGACCTGTCCATCTTTTGTGGTGTCAACAACCCCAAAGAAAAAAAAAAGAAAGAAAAATGCTTGTTTGAAATTGAAGTATTAAGTATGGAGAGCTCGATCCTAAAAGCTGTAGTTTGCAAAGTGTCCCTGCATTCCCAGAGGGGGCCTGAACGGCCTCATTTATCATTTTGCTCCCAGTGTCAGTGCTGGCCCCGTTGGGGTTACCCACCAGCACCTCACAGACCTCCCCTCGGTGGGGCAGGACTGTGTGTTCTTCTGCAGTGTCCTTCAACACTCCCAGCCACAGCAGCTGGAAGCCTCACACCAGCAAATGCTGGTATGGCCGGGCTTTCCAGCTTGCAATGAAGGCTCCAAAAGTATCCTGGTGGGAAAATATGGCATGGTACCAGCAGTGCTGAGGGAAAGGCGCTTGGTGCTTTTCCGGGAGCTCACAAGGTCAAGAACTATAGCATCCAACCCTCCCAAACCCTTCTCTTTGTTTTAGCTGGTTGGTACACTGCGGCTTTGTTCACCTGCATGTTATCACTGTAAAAATATAATAAAAAATCATTGAAAGAGCTTTATTAGAAGCGGGAGAAATCGTCGGGCTTGTTTTTCAGCCAGGAAAAGGCTTTTTTAGGGCGGTGAACAGAAGTGGTTGTCAAATACCATCTAGTGGTGCTAAGGGAGAGTGCAGGTACGCGGCGGCGCGCAGCCTGCGCGGCCCTGGCTGCGCGGAGCCCCGCTGGGAGCTGGCAGCACCCAGGGCTGGGGTGACCCCTCTCAGCCGAGCACCCCCGCACCCCCTCCATAACCACGGGTACAGGTGAGGAGCTGAACGCCAGAGCCAAGTGTCCATCCTGTGCCCAGCGAGGACGGGCTCAATCCCCGGGCAGCCGGGGGGCGTTCAGGGCCTTGCTCCCACCATTTTATGCAGAAAGCCTGGATATTTATCAAGCCAACACTCTTCTTTTGTTTTCACTGCAATTTTTTAATATCTGGACAGGAGGGAGTGACATGAGGAACACCACCAGCAGGTTTGCTAAGCTGCTACTGCAGCTCAGTTTAACTTGAGCCATAACTGGACAAGGAGGCTCCCAAATCCTGGCTTACTTTGCATGTGAATCAACCCTCCTGGAGCCCAAACCCAGAAACAAGATGCCTCCAGGGATCCTGTGCAAAAGGGACAGCCAGGGGAAGCTGGGTTGGGTGGTCATGAGCAGCTCCTGTCTGATGACCGATGTCTCAGCCATAACACACCAACCCAGAGGGCTGACCTGGGCCAGTCACTGTGCTCACATGGACCTCAAGAGTCACATACCCGCTGGGAACACGAGTGTGCCACATTTTCAGAATTATTCCATGTATTTTTCAACCCACTAGGACTCTCTCCTAAACCAACACACTGTTTTCCTGTTGGACTAAGCCACATCCAGCCAAGTACTCAGCTAAACCACTCGCCTGAAGCCTTCCCCCATCACATTTAGTCTCATTCATCCTATCCCACTATTTACAAATATAAGCCCTGATCTTGCAGCTAGCTGGACCCCTGTGGATAGACCCTTGGGCCTGAGCAGAGCTCCACTGACACTAATGAGGTCCTGCTGTGCAGAGCTAGTAGCAGCATTACATCAATAATCCATAATAAAGTCTAATCAACATTAAAGCTGAGCGGCCATCTGGCCAGAGCGAAGCGTTCAGTCATCCACCTGCATGAAGTGCACCCGTGCCAAGAACATCCCGGGGAGAGAGGCTCCTTCCAACAGGAGACATGACCTGTGGACATGAACAGGGGCAGAACACACCCTATGGCACGTACTGAGATTTCAAAGATCTTGGCTGCTACAAATCCCGCACAGTGACGGCGACTGTAGGACCTCAGACAATGCTGACACTTCAATGTTCAACATTCAAATTGCTTTTTGCCCTGGGAGCACTGGTTTCCTGGGTTTGGGCTAGAATTCCTCATTTTCGTTTTTGTATTATTTTTATGATGATAATTTTGGTCTAAGAAACTGCTTCCATTCAAAATAAATGAGATAAAACCACTCAGGACAGCGTGTCCTTGCTCCTTCGCTGCTTCTGTTTGGGCTTTTTTTATAAAAGCTGCCTCCCAGACACTGTTATTTCCACACATTTCAGAAGTACAGAAGGAATGCAGGACCCAGACTCTGTTTATACGAGCTCAAAACACCGATGGGATCACAGACCTTTGCAGCTCAGGTACCACGATGACAGGTACAATACAAGAACCACCCATGTAGATTACTTCAAACTTAACTGCAAATGCTGAATTCCTCATGTTTTGCATTCAGAAGGAACTCTTGGGCTGTAATCCAGTACTCAGTTGTAAAATTGATAATTATGGCATAGTTAGGGAAAGGAATTATTCAACACAAGTGCAAGGTCACCGCTGCAGATCTGGCTATCTTCAACACCAACAGGGTGAGATAAGTGGCCTTAGCAATAAGACCAAGCTGTGCACCTGCTAATGGGAGCCAAAGACCAAGGTTACTGCATGAGAACAGAGAGAAAAATAGGGGTTTATGGAGTATTTTATATTGAATGTCTCTTCTTCAAGGAAACCAGGATCTGTATTTTAGGATCACCTTTATACAAAGGAAAGCTGGTGGGAAAATCATCTACACACAAAAATGGGTATGAAAAAGCTCATTTGTCTTCAATTCCTTGCAGTAGTTTGGTTTGGAATCTCTAAAAGGCACACTAAACCATCATTCACAGCCTGCAAATCAAGTGCTAATTAAAACTGCATTAACTCTAATGGATTGGAAAAAAGAAATCTAATTGTGAAAACTTCTGTTTACCTAAGGCACGCTGGAAAAACAAACCATCCCATATTTCTCTTCAGTCTCAGCATGCACATGCAGAATTGCCTCCTCTTACTCTATAATTTGCTAAATCAGCCTTTTGAGGGAGGTTTATAGCATGCCAAACCTCTCTCACAGCACTTTGCCACCAACCTCGTACTATCACAACTTCAGAATACATGCTACCACTCTCAAAGTCATGCCTGACATGGGCTTGTGCTAATCAGGGTCATGAGTGCTTATTGCTATCTACCCAATTACTTCATTATCTTCTTCCACTCCAAGGACCAGTCTGTATGTCCCATACCGGGTGTAGGTATTGGTCTCACTTACTGGGACCAGTTCAGCCATTCCATAAATTCTCTCTCGGTTAGAGCAAGTCTTGTCTTGTCTTCATTGATTTCTCACATGGATGGGGCAGTAGCATCACTGTGGAATCTACTTAATTACAAGAGCTCCTAGAAGCACTAGTGATAAATGACCTGTTGTTTAGGGCAGGAGCAACCAACCACATATTTTTGGTGCCCTTATTTCTGTTCATTTTTCTTTCAGGTCCTCACACCCATCATGTGATGGGGACGTATCTAAAACTGAACTTTTGGAGCCATGTGCCCATCCTCAAATCCTCAAAATCAGCACAACCTGGGTTTGCAACCTGATGGGGGGAAGGCTAAGCTGTAAGTAGCCCCCCGAGGCTTGTTGTCCTAATGAATACCAGGCCACAAATTAATGAAGGAGGTTTTAGGAAAACACTGTGATTTTTAGCCCTTCAAGCATCAGCAAATCTGCTACAAGTCCAGACAGCTGTTTATAGCTTGTTAAGATGTTGATTGTTTACAAATTAGATGTTCCCTTTGAAAACCCTGCACCTATCAGCCTGCCAGTGTCACTCATCGATAAGGCGAGGGTGCTTTCTCTGCCAAAGAATAAAGGCTAACGTTTGGTGGTCTGCTCTATAGTGAGCTTATTTGGTTTCACTTCCTACCATCAGAAGTATTTGGCGTTTTTCTAGTCTCCCCATTTCAAATGGTTTTGCCCTGATTTTCTTTGGCATTCACAAATTAATTTGTTTGTGATTGTTCCTAACTGAAACAGTTTCAATAAGAATCACATGCATTGCCTTTGCATTTTGGATATGCAAAATACGTTTTGGCTTTTCTCTAGAAACACAGGCTGGTGTCTGGGGAAAAAAAAAAAGCAAGGAACGTGATATAAAAGAGGAGTTTCTGCACGAGAAGATTTGTTTTCTCACTGACAGCTGTACAGCCCCACAGGCAGCACAAATTGGCTAGGTTGTGAAGTCAAGGCCAGTGCCTACAGCCTTTGGCAGCTTCCTGTGTCTTAATCTTTCTGTTTGAGGACTGAACTGTAATTTGTTTTCTTTGACCCATAGCTTCAGTTGCAGAGTGTAGGATTACCTTAATGGACCAAAACTTGAGAAACATCAACTTTCTTTTTAGTCCTTCCAGTGTTGTCTCCTTTCTTGTGCCATTCATTGCCCCGGGTCGCAGCAGGGCATACTGTGCTGCTGTCTGCCCAGCAGCTCTAGAGGAGAGAGGGGATGCTCTGGGGCCATCTGCACTGCTTCGGGCTGGCCAAGGGTCCCCCCAGGTGCCCCAATCGCCATTCTCCTGTGCCTCTTGCTCTCAAGCATAGTTCCCCCACCCCCAGTCCATCTCAGGAGCCTGTTTCAATAACAATTAGGAATCCTGACTCAGTTAAGGGCACCATAAATCAAACTGTGAGCCCCCAGCAAGACCAATTTCCTGGCTGCAAGTGAATGTGCTCCATAATTTTCTGTGCACTGTTTGGACCTGCCATTTAGCAAAGAGTGAAGGTTTTTCTTTTTCACCAAGGAGTGCTACTGTGCGTTGCTTTATACCATACCACTGTGTGTTTGCTCTGAACATGGACACCAGATACCCATGCAGGTTAGCCAACTCATATGGGACTCACAGAGCAATGTTAGTGCACAGCAAGAAAGATGCTCTTTTGGCTGGTTAAAGGGGCAGATGTGAGGAACACCCATTCCGCTGCAGATCTTGGCCATATTACTTCATCTTTTAGTGCCTCAGTTAATAGAATGGAGATAAAACTATTTTTTTTATTAGATTAGCATCTTCAGGGCATAGCTACTATGCTAAATGGGCCATAATCTCTAGAGCCTCTAATGCTACCATATCCCACTAATAATGTTATGTTTTCAAAAACAGACACATATTGCAGAGAATAAGGAAAAGAAGTAGATATTTTTCTTGCTTTTGAATCTCAAAGTCCTAACAGCAGGTGTAACATCACATGGCACACTGACAAAACCTTGTTTTTATTGTTTAAGATACAACCTCTAGCCCTGGCTCTCCATTATGGTTACACAGCAGCTGGACATACTACAGACAGACCTGATGCAGCTTCTTGATGTCCTGGCAGAGGGAGCTTAAAAGGAAGGTTAGCAAAGGTCTATTTCTTTAGAAAGGTCTTTTTCTTTAGAAAAATATACTACACGCTTATGGGCGAATTTGAAATAATCTGAGTCCTGTCCAAAACCTCATGAAACTCTAACAAGAGAGCAAGCACAGATTCAGGGGAAGCTGCTATGCAACACTGAAAATAAGCCTGAAGATTCTGAAAGGCATCCATGAGTCACTAGACTTGTTCCAACTCTGTTTCATGCTCAGTACAAACCAGGAAAGTAATTAACAAGTAAATCAGAGTCCTCATGCAGACATTTTAATTCACTTTAAAATTGGAGTCCCCTGTAACTGTGCTTGTCACTTGTATGGGGTTTTTCAAATAATCACACAAAAATTAACTGATTTCCAGATCCCTTGCCCATCTGCCACTCAAATCATTATGGCATTGGTCCAGCAGAGAGCATAAATTTGTACTGCTTTGTTCCAAAAATTCAGGAACCAAAAGAAATTACAATGAGCTGTCCTGTGACTTTATCAACTCTTCTCACCTGAACAGAATTTTCTGTCTTGCAAAGGAAGTTCCTCTGGCAAAAGGAAAGACACCTCTTCTGTCATTTTGGAGAGGAGTCCAAATTACAAAACATTTTATCAATGCAATTAGCATATTAACATGTGAATCCCTATTGAAAAATGCACTGTTGACAAAACAGCTAGAAGACAGCTCATCATAATAACAAAAATGGAAGAAAAAGAACCAAAACAAACCCCAACCATTTGCATCCAACCAGTCAGTGTGTTGGAGAGAGGCCTCAGAGGCCAAGATCCACAGGATTTTGGACATTCCTCAGTCAGAGCTGCAAAACAAAAATCAAGGGTGATAGGAACCAGATTATCTTGGATATAAACCATGATAACAGCTCCCACCCAATCTCTGTCCATTCCTTAACATTATCATATTTCATGCCATGTTTAAGCAACACCCATAAATTAAGCCAATCTACCTCTTTCAAACACTTAAATAAAGCCCCTCCCAAGGAATAATGGCAGTGGGCGATAACTTCAAATTAAAGGGAACAATAATCAAGATGTCCTTGTTTGCTGCCTGTCTCCTAAATCCGAAACATTCACACCCCTTTCAAGCTTTTTCTTTTACCACGCAGGCAAGTATGAGAACTGACGCCACACAGTCAAGTATCTCTGAGATTAGCAGCTGCAAGAGAAACCCAGAGATCGCAGGGCTTGTCATCGAGAAAGAAAAATTTGAGATCCACAGTCTGTTGTTTACAGAGGGAGAACTGGTTGTTCTTTTCCTTGTCAGACAACAGAAGAAAGCGTTCTGTATTTAGTCACTTCCATTGGGTTGTTCCTGTACAATCAGTACGGTGCATGAAACAACTTCCCAGAGTGAAGCCCCACAGGAGCAGGTGGCTCAGGAATGCCAAACACTTTGAGAACTACTTCAACTGCCACAGAGGAAGAAGTGGTCTTCTCCCTCCACTTGTCCTCAACACTGCCTGTGCTCCACCTCCACAGTTCTAAGAAACTCTTTTTTTCAGGCAGTTCCCAGTAGAAAAGCAGTTTCCTTTTTTTCCCCCTCACTTTCAGTGATGTAGGAAACTTCAGGTGGAATATATAAAAATTCAGCATGAGTTAAGATTAAAATTTCCCAAAATGGCCAGTGATTTGAGATGTTTTTAACCGCTCCCAGAACTCCTAGCTCATTTTTGTAGCATCAGAAGATGAGTCAGAATGAAATCTTCACTGAGATGGCTAGCAGGCCTCCCGACATTCAAACTATTTGAATATGCTTTCAGGGAAAGAAAGAGTTAATGGAGTTACCTTGCATTTAGTATTCATCTTTTTTCAGCTTTGTCAGGTAGCAGACAACAAGCCCAGACTTGACTTGGAGCATCAGCTCTGTACTAGCATAGTCTTGTGGGTAGCCTAATGTAATATTAATTGAATTGACATCTCTGTTGAGATCCTACACATGCAGGATTCCAGTTATTTAACAGTTTGTGCAACTGTATTTTAATTTTGAACATAAAGACACATGCTGGGTTAGCAGGGCCAGAGGCAGAGCCAGAATCATGTAGAGCAGGAGTGACCTGGGACTCATATTTTTAAGGCATGATATGTACAGGGGAGAAAACAGACTATTCCCATGCATTGTTCCAGAATGGGTATTGCTTTATAGAGATAAGCATGTTACACAGTCAACATTCAATCTTAAACTGACTCTTATTTGACTCTTTTATTAAAAGACCAGGGAGTTTGAACAGCAAAGAAACATCCCTGAGTATCTTCTACCAACTGCCTAAATTGTGTCTTCCCCTGCCTCAGAGACCTGAACTCTGGGCAAGTTAGAGCTTTGGAAGGGGAAAGAGATGAGGATGACAGTCTAAGTTATCTTAGAGTACAAAGCTCAAGGGACTGAATCCCTGAGGATTCACTGGGAACGGGACTTTTCTTCTGTCCAAAATGAGTTGCTTCAAATCTTTCCAGATTTTGCCACATGCACAAACCCAGAACTGAACAGTCTTGTCTGAAAGGAGAACAATCTTTCCATACTCTTAGTAAAACATAAAAACCAACCCTGCACATTTCTCATGGAAATTTCAGTTCCATTAGGAAACACCCCCCCATACTTTTCCTTAACCAAATATGTTGAGAGCCTTTATCTGCTCTGGGTTTCACTAAACCCTGCACTTTTTGCCCCTATATCTTGGTTTCTGGAAGACACTTCCACTGTCAGCTGAGGTTCAGCCTTCTTGGACTGCTCAGGACCCCCATCCTTAATCACAGAGAGAAAACTTACTCATCTGGGAATTTGTTTGCTTATTTGGATGTGTAAATAAAAGTGTATCACATGAAAAAAAAGTAAGAAAATCAGGCTGTGGACTTAGAAATATAGGTCATTTTTACCTAAATTGGTTTACCCTGATAGGAGACTTTGCTGTGTTGGTTTATTTAAAGGAAATCCTTTTAAAAATCCAGACAAAACTGAATTAAATCCACTTGTTCCAAAGTGGGTGCAGTCAAAAAACGTGGCAGAGTGAAACAGAACAGAAGCACTAAAAAATTAATTCCTTGTGCTGCTTGCTTCTCTGCTTTCTGTGCCTTATGCCAAAACCCCATGCATTTCAAATCCAATCCACTGCAATTACACCAGTCCCCAGCCACGCACCGTGCATCTGTAGGAGCACAGTGAGCAAGAAATGGATTTCCCTCAGTTGAAGTGTCAAGGCAACAGCCAGCAGGTTGGAATTGTATCCAGCCATTTGCTCAGACACACAGTAGTGAAATTAAAAATATTTTCCACCCTTCACTAATATCCAGCTCACAAAGCTTTTGAGATATTTTATGCTGATGCCATTAAAACACTCAGATCTTTCAAAGAGATAGTATGCTGCTACACAAAGTCACAAAATTCACCTGCTGGAGCACCTTTTTACTGGAGTAAAAAACTCCACACAACCATGCTGCTGAGATGAACCCTTACAGTGAAAGTCTACAGAAGTGTGAAAGCTTTTGAAGTTGCATCTTCAGATCACAGGCAAGCAAACCTCTTGGAGACCCACCAGCTAAGTCAGTGCAATAGAGTTAGACACACTGTTTGCTGGAAGAAGCCTACATCTGGCTGGTTCTCACTGAAATCACAGAGCAGGGCCTCCAAACCGTCTGGTATCACATCAAGACACTTTAGAGCCAGCCCCCAGGATTCTGAGCAGTTCAGCCCCCACAAGCAGAGAGCAGCTGGCAGCAGCAGGTAAATCACTGTCAAATTGCTGCAGCGGATGTCGCAGCCATCACGTCTGCCAATAAGTAAATAATTGTGGGGGAACACCTGGTTTTCATACCACCTAACATACCTGCCACCAGCGCTCAGGACACAGAGGCACATGTGGAACGCAGAGCAAACATTTATTTTAAATCACTACAGAAAATGTGAAAATATATATCTGGGGGCAAGGGAGCCTATGGTGCAGAGCCATGAAGGTAGCTATTTATTTTATGAACTAAAATGCTTTTGCACAGGAGAGAATGGAGCAGAAGCAGGTGGTCTGGCAAGGCAAGAATCCAAAAGCCTTATTTCCAATAATTAGTTTCAGATTGAAATATAATGATCCGTCTCAGTGAGTTGGCTATAGCTATCCCAGGTACGTGAGTGAGGGATAAACCACACCCCATGTCCAAAATCTCCCATTTCAAAGACTTCACTCATTTGAGTCCCAATACATAAATACTGTGGTTCGTAGTTGCAATCAGTATACGCTGGGCATGCACAGCCATGCTGCTGAGGCTGCATTATAGATTTCTGTAATTTGTTTCACAGAAGCTTCTAGATGATCCAGTGAGGTCGGTTCCGTGTTGTCCAAACACATGAGAAAAGTCAGACCCAAACACACACACAGTTCACTGCTTTCTGTCTTATCATACAGCAGCGTGCCTGCATTTTCTGCACAGTAATATCCTTGCAAATAAAAAAAGCTACATGATAGTTCTTGGAGATACTCCCACTTCTGGTGGGAGAGCTTGGATGCTCAGGCCACTGCCAGCTGAGAGGGTGTTTCCCTCACCAGGGAACTGGCATTATCACGATGGTTTTCCAGTTGAGAATTGTAATTATCCAAACTGTCTGCTGAAGAAATCTGTAACCTTTTGTAAGACAAATGTGGCAGGAATATCTAAGGCTTTGTCACTATGAGAAAAGGGAAGAATTTCTGCTATTACATTACAAACACAAACTGACTTGCAGCTGCTGCCAGCACACATCCCTGTAAGCAATGGGGATATTTTTGCCCTGTCAGGATTCAGTTGTGTATCTCAAACATAACACATTTGCATAATATCTGTAGCTTTTGCTATTGTAGCCCCTAATAGCAAAAGCCCTAAGGACACCCTGCATACATCATCAGTAGGATCTTGAGGTCCTTTGTCTTCTATAGATTAAATCATGAGAAATTTAGGGCAAACTTGTGACTTCTTTGGTTCACTTTACAGATGTAATATCTCCTCTTGTAACCACAATGTCGCACCACATACTCAAATCCTTTGCAAGCTCTTGCTGCCCAAAGGGAGAATGAAGCTTGTTTTGCAGCTAACTTGCCACCCTGATCTCCAAGCCCACATAACCTGGTATAGCTCCACTGACTTCTGTGGACTGACAACCATTCACATGGGGCAAAAACACAGAGCAGGACTTTTTGGGGTTTTTTGAATGGTTTAGCCATTGATTACCCCGGGGAGTTAAGCACCTTGCTGCTTTCAAAAATCTGACCACTCAGACCACTCTTGGTATCTTCTGATAAGCAAACCTAACTTCAGACAACAAACCAAATCACAGTTATTCCCAGATACCCAAACTCTATTAGCAAAATTGTGTATCATCCTTTATCTGACTGACAACTGTTGTTTGGAAACTATTAACAGCTCAGCTGCAGGGAGGGTATTTTAGTCAGGGATTATCTTGGGTTATGGATAAATGAGGGAGTGGAGATGCCAAAGTAGTCTGTGGCTTAACTTTTCAAAGAAGGCTATCACGAGACCAGAGTTGAAGGAAGACTCAACAAGTGAAGGTACATTCATTTCTGTACTTTAATGTGGACAACGCTTATTCTTTTATATGACCCAGATAAAAATCACACTCAATTCTTACTCTATCTCCTTTTCTAACGCTCATAAACAGAGCTTTAACAGTGCTTTGAATTAGATCTGTGATTTGTGAGCAACATGTATAATAATTAGACTGTGAAGATGTACAGTTAATCCATTTAAAGGTGTAAAGAAGTCCATTTAATGAACATTATAGTCACATTAGACTTGGAAACATCTAACTCTTTTGTTGAATAAAAAGAAGTTCAATGAGATTAACTTCTCTTAGTTGGTTTTAAAGAATACTCAAACATGTCCTGCTCTGATAGTGTACTATTCCTTGGTGCATGGTTTCTGCATACCAATGTCTTCAGTGCAGAAGAGTAAGAATAAGACTGGGAGACATCCTATTTCAGTTAAATAATTACAAATTAAAGAGGATCACTTCTACTTTCTATACTTACTGTAGTATGATAAGAAGCTGAACTCCTTGAACTTGTAATTATATAACAGAAATGTTAATCTTCTGGTTCGGTATTCAGTTCTACTGCATTAAATGTATTCTTACAATTATCAAGTTTACTACATGGCACGTAGACATTTCTATTGGGAAAACTATTATTTGATCATATCAGATTTTGACCATAAATACTGTAATGGAATTCTGTTTTCAAATCTCTCCCTGCCACAAAATGACTAATGAGGGTTAATACACCTAGGTAGCTTGAGAACCTGAAAAAACATTTGTATAATTTCTGATTTTCAATTTGTAATGCTAACTGAGCTTCCGATTATTTTCCACAGCTTTGTGCAATTAAAAAAAAAAAGAAAAAGATTTAAGCTAGAGAACACATAAGTCCAAAATACGCTAAGTAACTTGTAATAAAGAAATTTCATTTTAAATATATGTACTTTAAGCAGCTGTTCTCCTCTTAGGAGAAACTCATTTAGGCTTAAGAGTTACTGGCCAAAGCTATCTTCTTTTCACAGCATATTATAATGTGTGCTATTGGCTTTAATAGTTTGGAAGTACAATTTACATCCTTGTCCCATTTAAATATATAAAACTATTTCAAGGGATAGGGTAGCCAGTTAGAAAAGAAAACAAGGTCATTCTCTGACTTCCATTTTTTAATGAAGAAAAACTTAACTTTCCAGCAAAATTCTGGCTCCCAATGCTTTAATGAAGCTATACCCCTGTTAAGAACTGAAGATAAATTCTGTCGATAGTCACTTCAGAGAGATTTTAGCCAGTGAAACGCTTGCTTCCAGCAGAGATACCTGGCTTGTTGCATACATCAGGCTGCATTCTTTTGTAGTTTGCAGAGCAAAACCTGATAAGATCGAGACAACATAATCCTGGCTAATGCAGAGTGACTTTTTATGTGCTGTATGGGATGCAGCTGAACATTAGGCAGACAATCCCTCCACCTGGGGAGGCGTGGGGAGGGGAAGTGCCCTGCTGAGGGCTAACCCTGCACCCAAACACCATATGCAGGGTTTGCCTACTGAGCACATTGATTGAGCCTTCCAGTCATTGTCTAAGAGGCATTTTGCCCTGTCTCAGGGAACTGTGTGTTGCCATCTTACAGCTCCCATAATTATCCGCTACTCAAAACTCTCACAGCACCATTTGCAAAGCACTGTCGTGAACACATCAAGCCAAAAGGTTTTACTTCCCAAATGTGTCAGTTTGAGTTTTATGAGTCAGGCACTTCAGCAGAGGCTTCTACAGACAAAAAGGACAGAAGGAAAGAGAAGCACAGAACAAGAGCAGCCCATTTGATACAAGATTTGTTGCTAAGGATCTCTGGAGCTAATGTTGCTTTTGACATACCCTGGATGTTGGGCAGTCCAGGGAGTCTGAAGGCACCTGGGACTGAGATAACCAGGTTCTCACTCTAAAGGTCAACCCTACTGTGCCTGTGCAGCACCCAGATTCTTTGACTTACTGAACAAGCACCCACCAGCCACCGGGACGGGGCTGTGTCTGCCAGTCACCAGGGCTAGTTCCTGCTAACCCTGGCACCACCCCCGTGTCTCCTTTAGACCTTGGATTTCTCAGCAACCGTGCTCTCCTCAGCCATTTGATGTTCACTGGAGCAAACAACTGAGATAAGGATAAAATCAACTTTGATTGCGCTGCATAGAAAATACACTTCCCTTTAAATTTCCTGCCTGTCTGAGTCACACACAATACCTGGTCTAATGACTCAATCACGCAAGCTGAGCTCCCCAGGCTGACCCACGGAGCCTCTTGCCACAGCCTGATTTGCCTTCTGACGGAGTCTGGTTTCCAGTGGCAGACCTCATTCCACGCTTTCAAAGAGAATAACCATCATCTAAAATATCACGTGAGATTCTAAACCACTGCCAGTTTTAAATTCTCTTATTGTCTTTTCATCCTACCTAGGCATATTAGTCCAGTACTTCATTATCCTCTTATTATTAGCAAGTTTCTGCTACTCTCTAAAATAATCTTCCCTGTTTCAGCTGAAACATCCGTGTCACACGCGCTGCGGTCCTGGAGGATAAGTTCCTGCCTAACTCCTTACACACATACCCCTCTGCTTTTCACATGAATGCTCACAGAAGTTGCCACGTCCACCTTCTAACATAGGCTAACCAGAACTTTTCCCTTTTCTTCAATATTACTTCTTTAGTCATTTTTTCTGGACTTCTGATCATTCATATTCCTTTTCTCCCTCCTCACATTTTTCGAAGTGTCGTGCTTCTGAACATGCTACTTCAGCTGAGGCCTTATTCTCCCTGGACAGACCTGAAGGATTACTTCTGGTGTCCTACAGTCTCTTTTTCTGATTAGCAACCCAACAACAGCGCATTTGGCATTTCCATAGAGCAGTTTTACTTCCCTTCAACGTGTAAGCTGAGGAATAACAGATCTTTTTCTGAGGGATACTAAATAATTTTAATAACAAGTTAAGATCAGTATCCAGTGTCATGAGCTGTAGGTGTCAGTCTGTTTTCTCAGCAAATGCACATTTATGATCTACTCCTACTCGTGGCATCTTCTAGCACCCTCCCTTGTTCTGAATATACCTGAAAAATTCATTGACTTTTATTCCAGGAAAGGTCTTCTCGTTATCCCAGCCATTCTGAGTCACAGCACTGAGCCAGCCTGGGAGACTTGTCCCTTTGCTGCTGGGTCTGCCTGTTTTGCAAGGAGCACGCTTCATTCTGTGGGGCCAAGTGAGTTCACAGGAATGAGCAGGCCACTGTGAGCTGGGGAAACCACAGGGACAGGAACACGCTGGGGTAGCTGAGACACTGCTGTGGACATGAATAAGAAAAAAAAGCAGTGTTCTGGCAGTGACTGGGGATGATTCAGCTTTGCTGTGGAAGGGCAGAGGTTCCCACCGAGTTCCCAAGGTGAAGTCAGAGCCCATGCCAGAGGCTGCCTAGGAAGGGCTGGCAGGGAGAAGATCCTGCCCTCCCCCATGACAAATCCTTTCCCACCTGGCTAACAAGGACACACCAGCAAAGAGACAGAAAATGTCACCACCCCAGGTTAGCAGAGTCACATCTGGCTACAGCGCTGTGAAACTGCGTTTCCTCTACGACAGCAGAGTCTCACACACTGAACAAAGAGCAGCAAGCAGGCAGCAGCAGCAAAGCAGTAGATATTTGTTTTTAAAGCACAGCTAGCAAATATCTGCAGAAGGTATTCCAGTATCATTATCTTGTAATGAAATTTGTATTTCCTTCTATATACAGTCTTACTGTAACATCAATATATCTCGATTAGGTTACAACGCTGCTCAGATAATTAAACAGTAAACATAAATGTGAATGGGCACACTGGGAAATACACTGCACTGCTGCTTAAATATAGCAGATAAAGCCACGGGAACAAGGCAGCAGAATATACTACTGAAAGATTACAGAGAGATAAATTCACGTACTCTGCTGTGGTGCTGCTAGAAAATATGGGGAGAAAGTTATTAGAAACAAAATGAATTCAGTAGCGCCTTGAACTCACTATCATAGTCTGGGGCAAGTTAATCACTTCATCCTCATCCACTAACACATTTATCCACCTACTAATTCTCCACCTAATTAGAGAGAAATTCAGAGCTGTACTGGTCAGGGAGGCAGGGATTAGGGTTAAGAAAACACTTGTATTTGAAACCCCCTACCTCTGCTGGTTAGTGTGAAAGATCCTATAAGAAACTCCCACCCTAGCTAATCCATGACCCTCAGCAGGGAGGAGTGTTAACAATTTGGTTTAAAACTCACACTCTCAGACAAATGCATCAAAAACGGCTTTTCTTCTTTGATTTATAGGTATTACTTGTTTTTCCAAGCTCCATTAAGGACTCTTCATCATGTACTGCAAGGGGCATTAAGCACTGAAAGTTGTTCCCAGCTCTGTATTATTCAAAGGCAATTTACACTAATTATTGGAGTCCATGGTGTTACCCATACTCATAGAATGATCCATCTCAGCAGGCTAAAGTACTTTTGAAATGTTAATTTATTACTGAGGTATAAAAACGTCCTTACATTAAAGCACAATTCGTTCTTAAATGCCAAGGGTTTTCTATTAATGATATATTACATACTTACTGTTTATCTTAGATGCAAGAATAAAGATATAATTTAATTTACTATATAATAGTGCCTATAAAAGCCATTATTAACACAAATTGCACTGCATTTAAACTCAGTTACGACACTGATATTATTCTTGTTTTTCTTGTTTAGTGATTTTCTCAACGTACATGCAAACAGAGCACGCAGAGCTCCTTCGTGAAGGCCAGCTTTTCAGACAACCAGCTGAATGGCCAAGCAAAAAAGTTTCACTGGTGAAGTGTTTCACTGATTCCAAAATAATCTCATTTGCATTAAAGTGCAGATATTAGCGTGATATTACTGCTCCGAGGGCGAACAGGGAAAATGCATTCATAAGCTGGCATGAGAGCTCACCCATGTATCAAATGCCAACAAACAGAAATCCACTAAAAGTACTCAGTATGCAGTTAAATTCTGGCACAAAAGCCACTGATTTTAGCAAGAACAGTCTGGCTAGTGCTGAGCACCCCACCTCTTACAGGTTTTGTGTTTCTTGGTCGCCACATGTAAAAATACAGCCATGCCAACAAAAATTTATTTGACCTTGTGTTGACAAAAGCCCTTGAACAATCAAGGGGATGATTTCTTAACTAGCTCAACCAACAACTTTTACTTCACTCGAGAAGCCTCGGATTGCACTCAGAGTAAAAGGAAACCCTGCCTTGGAAGTGTCAGG
Organism: Aegotheles bennettii; assembly: GCA_013398125.1. NCBI lineage: Eukaryota > Metazoa > Chordata > Aves > Caprimulgiformes > Aegothelidae > Aegotheles > Aegotheles bennettii. Next base: position 406,734 of record VZRW01002441.1, on the reverse strand, counting down.
GTCTTGGGATGCATAAGGAGTTTGTGGCAAATGAAAAAAAGGTCCCTTTGCTTTCATAAGTCCTCTCCAAGGTCTCAGAGATAGTCCTCACCCATGAAATGTACACTGTCGTGAATTAAGACCATCTGCTTTATAATCTGACAAATCTAAATAACATCATATACACAAAGCTTGCTATGATAGGCTAAAAGATTTTTTTATGCAGAAGTTTTTGGCAACCTAGAATTTGTTTGTGTAGCTGAAATACAAAACACAGCTTTGTAAAAGCAATACATCTTATTCCCAAACTCTGTCAAGATTTCACATACCTCACCCCAGACTTCCTTTACCTCTCCAGGTCTCTGCCTGGCGACTGGAGATACCCTTCCTCATAGAGAGTAGTTCCTGAAATGAAAGGACGTATGAAATGAAGTCTCATGCCAACATAAATCTCAATCGCCACCAACACAATCTGTTTACCCAAAGAAATCCAAATTCCAGAGTGATGGCTTGGCTTCATAAACTGGCCAGTCCACTGCAGGCACTCAGGAGCCAGACAATTTGCAGAGTAGTCAAGCAATTACACGTGAGAAGTATTACACTTGCTCACATGCCTAAATTCCACACACGGAACTATAATTTGCATGCACAACAGTTTGCATACATTAAGGACTTTTTTTGCATAAAAGGCCTGCTAGATGCCAAAGTAATGACTTCTGTACGAAACCACAGTAACCCTACCTGCAAGTCAGACCTTTAGATAAACAAGCTTGACTTATAAAAAGCAATGCTTAAACTATGAAAATCTGCTCTAGATGAACATACGTTCTCACAAAACATGTAACTGAGCGTGAAAATGATTCACACCACAAAACACAACACCCCCCAAATTTCTTGTATAAAATTTATGTCATGATTTAGAAGTGAGGCTTATTACTATTTTGTAGCAGAATGAGGAAAAAAATGACACTGATCAGTCATATTTAATCTTCATTTAGTCAAAAGCTATGTATCATTTACAGTATCTCTTTTATTTTAGGAATAGGTGGGCACTAGCCTTGCTAAGGCTAGACTACTGAGGCCTGGATCAGCACAAACTCTTTGGAAAGAAGCCCTCCTGGTACAAACACCCATCTGCAGAATAATCCCATCTATGCATAACGCACTGGCTTTTTGTGCACAGAAAACCTTAATTTTTTCAAATTTTTATTTTATCAGTGGCCCATCAGTTTTCAATGGCTGTGACTCAGTACCGAGTAAAGATTTCATTCCAGGGCCACATGAAACATTTCAGGTTGGTGGAGAGAATAGGTACAAGTATCAAGCTCTAACCTAAATTCCAGTCAATCAAATGGCTGCCAGAACAGGAACCTAATGAATATGTTTTATCTTATTAGACAGAAATAATTTTTATCAATAAAGTCATGAGAAAAAATGTTAGCAATCTTACTTGTATTCATTTAATTTTCAACCATAGTAACATATTTTATTAAGAGCATGTTTGCCTCACAAAATATCAACAGGTTTGCCTAATAGCGTCAAGGCAGATATTTTGTATTTTGCAAATTCACCAGGATATTGCTGTGCTGCCATTCAGATCACACAGCAGCTATGCATTATATATGCAAGGCTAGTGGCACCAGGCAGCTCTTTTTCTAATTAATACAAGTCAGAGCAAATTGTTAGGAGGAGAGAAATAGACCAAAAGTGAGAGAAAAGGAGATTTCCGCACAATTGCCCATTGCAACATGAAAACTCAGCTCATCTGCATAATATTAATGATATCAAATATGCAAACAGATGTTTCTCTCATTAAATGCTGTATGCAAATAACACTAGGAGGAGTGGTAATGTTGTTTCAGGGTTGAGAGATCACGGGGGGTAATTAAAGGTTAATCCAGTTTTCAGTTCACAGACTGTAAGACAAGTGGTTGTAAAGAAAAATTGTCACTTAACCTTCAATTCATTACCCACAGCACATGGATTTTCCTTCTAAAACAACAAAAACATATATGTATTTATCCGCACTCTAGCGCCAAGGTACGGTGTATATCATTACAGAAGAACAGAAATTATTTGTTGCTATGAATGCCATTAAGTAGGTGCTGGAATGCATTAATTAGGGGAAGCAGAATTTGATCAGAAGTTCTTAGACCGCAATCTAAACGCTGTAATCTCACTGAACGTATTTCAGTTGCTGAGATGTTGTCAAATGTTAACAGAGAACCATCTGAAGTACTTGTGGAACGAGTCCCCTCAAATAATGAAAAGCCTAACATTTGAGATTCCGCACGAGTTTTGCTGTGAGCCCTGTGAGTGGGATGGTACCATCAGCAGCAGGCTGCCAACCGTCACTTTTGCTCCGAGTATCCTGCTGGGCAGATTGAAAGCAGTAAACATTTTAGCACTTAGATCTGAGTTCAACACGCCAGATGAGACATTCCCACTCCTTGCTCATAGGAGAAAATAAAGTGATAAGTGTCTGCGCTGCAGTCTAGCCATGTTCTTCGGCAGCAAGATTTTGTGCCGAGGGAAAGGCAAGGCCAGTGTGAATGACAGCAGTCACAGGTGGGAAGAAGTAGAGAGAAGCAAAGAAATATCTTGATTTGTGCAACCCTCTCTATATAATAGCTGGGTGAAAATCGTTGTGGGTCTGGGACAGCGAGAGTGAGAAATCAAAGAGGAGATGACAGCTGGCTCCGTTTGGCCTTGGATCCAGGGACTGTAGCATTCCCTGCTTCCGTGACTGTATGGCACGTTTGGATATTTTGGCGTTTCACTTAAAAATCTGCTTCCAGAAGTCTTGCAAATTATTTCCTTTAAAAATGGAACAAGAACAAGGGCTTATGTGTGTCTCTCCAGTGTGTCTCCCACCATCTGGCTGTCGCCACTGTCTCTCTCACTCCTCCCCCAGTAACACACACCACTAGACCTTCCATCTGTGCCTCCCCAATTCTTTGCGTTTGAAAACCAGTTTCCTTCCTCTCCGGCCTCTCCAGTTCCCGGTTGTGCAGTGTATTGCTTTTGAGTCTCACACTCAAAGAAATGTGGCCACACCAGCCCAGCCTCAACATTTCCCTTGGTTTCCTGGGCCGAATAGCTCAGATTTGGCCCAATTGCTTTCAAACAGCACTGAGTATGTTATACCTTCAACTTAAGCCATCGTGACTTTCTATTTCTAGAATTTCATTATGGAATTCAGTTTTAAAACTTCTTGTTAATTGAGGGTACCAAACCCGACATTTTTAGTGTATTATAAGAGATAAAAATCATCAGACTTACAGATCTTACTGTCTGCATTCAAGTGGCATCCTGTGGCATAAACTCTGCTTCATAAAAGTTCCCCTTCTCAAGGATTTTCACAGCTATTTACAGCCTGCTTCCATTTGAAAAAGGTCTGATATCCAAGAAAAAAAAGGCTGTGAAAAAATCACTTTTTCTGAAGTTGAACTCTGCAGAAGGATTTTACTGTACTTTATTTTGTCTTGAATGGCTGCAGTGAAATAGAAATGTCATCTTCTTTGCCTTGAGTGCACAAGAGAGCCCTACCTTCCCCTGGAAAGTACACTTTGTAAGGTTACTGTGTTTAGCTAGCTGCAAATTTTAGGGCAACAGAGGTGTCATCTACAGGGGCCTGTGTCCCCTTTTTCCTCTTTTTTCCTGTGTGATGTACTCTAGGTGACCCTGCTCTGGCAGGGGGGTTGGACTAGATGATCTTTTGAGGTCCCTTCCAACCCCTAGGATTCTGTGATTCTGTGATTCTGTGATACAGCACCCCAGAAAAGACTTTTAAACATCTCAGGCTCCACTTGCTCCGTACACCTCGTCCAGTGACACCAGCTTTGTGTGAGGCCCGCAGCAGAGGGAAAATCCACCTTCCACCCTCGCTCAGCCGGGGCCTGGGCTGCCTACAGCTGCACGTCCCTTCCCGTGGCCACCACCCCACCTCCGCGGCAGCCCAGCAGCTGCTGCTGCCCCTTCTGAGCTGCCTGAACAAACAGCTGAGGATTACCCTCTCGTGCAGAACATCCTCTGGCACAGTCAGCTCTGCCGCCCCGGGTGAGGGGAGCACAGGGCAGGATGCGGCACGAGCATAAAGGAGCGGCGGCCGGCAGGTGCAGGAGTCCCGTGGGGGCCTGTTACAGGCTGATAGCATTGAAGCAGCCTCCAGCCCCCCGCTTTGATCACTTCAGCACAAAGGTGGCTTCCACGCCTTCCCTGTCACCCTCGTTCCTCACCCAGCACCAGGACCTGGAGAAACAATTCAGACTGGAAATCTCCCGGTCACTTATCTCCAGACTCCATCAGAAAGGGGGCCTGTCAACATCTCCTCTCCGGCTTATCTCCCCCCAGTGCTGCCAAAGCCCTCCGACTCCGCAGGCAGGTGAAGATTTGGGGCTCTGGTGGTTGCTGGCCGATCCCTATTACAGCAGATCACAAGTGTCCCCTTGAAATGTCACAACGTGTTTACAGGGAGAACCATACTAAAGAAATCAGCCATAATATTTTTCCTTATCATGCTCAAAAATGTTATTTTCCGGGCAAGTGAACGCAGGCAACCGTGCGAGCAGATCGGGCTGTTGAGGATTTGGTCCAAAGCTCACAAGAGAGGAAGGAAAAGTCTAAGGAATGTAGGGGGTAGATGGGCACAGGCGACCCCGAGCGCCGCCACCTCAGGGGCCCTGATGGCGGGGAGCACAGCCCTGCACCTCCCGTTACCTGGGAGAACACTGGCTGAGGGATGAAAACCCTGGGATTTGGGCATAGACAAAGAGAATAAATAGCTATTAAAATCTATTTATCACGAGCAGAGTTTTGAACGTCTAATTGCTGCAGTTTGTTCGGGGAACAAAAAGATCTTCCCTGGCTCCAGCCATATCCGAGGGGATTAATTTGTCACTCTTCAAAAACAACTCATTGGAGGAATACCCTCTTTGATTCTTTATTCTCACATTAATTAGGAGCAATAAGTACACTGGATACACTCAGTACTTAAAAAATTAGTAGAAATAAATCTGCCACACATCTCAAGAGGGCAACAAAGATCTGGCTGGGCAGGGCGGGAGACTCGAAGGAGAATCCCGTTCGCCGGGCGGGAGCAGGGCACCGGCCTGGGACGGACCCGGAGCCCGCGGCCGGGGGACAGAGCCGCCACCATCGCCCCGCCACCCCCTCCTCCGCCTCAGCGGCCGGGGGACAGAGCCGCCACCATCGCCCCGCCACCGCCTCCTTCGCCTCAGCGGCCGCGGGCGCGCGCCCCCTCAGGCCAGCGGCGGGAATCGCAACGGCCGCCCCCCAACGGCCCCAGGGAGCGGCCCGCGGGCACAGGGGTTTCCCACCCCGTCCCCTCCAGCACAGCCAGTTCTGCCCCGTCTCACCGGCGCGGGGGTCAGCGTGGTGTCCCTCAAAGTCCTCATGAGGCACCAGAAGGTGCCTGTGCAGAAGGACTCATGGTGGGGGGCTGCAGAAAGCACGCAAGGCCATGAGCTGGGCTCATCGCTGTCTCTGAGGGCACTGCCTGTGTCCTGCAGGAAGCCACAGGCATCACGTTCTCCATGTTGTGCTTCCCAGCATGTTCCTCACACCTGGGTCCTTCGTGATGGCTTTGCTCTGGTCAGCAAAGTTGTCCTTATTTATCATAGTGGAGAAGCTGGGTCTAGGAGCACTGGGGGCGGGGGAGAAGAAGGGGATAAAAAAGAGCATTTTGTGTTGAAACATAAAGTCAATTTGCTCCTTATTCCAAAAAAACCCCCCACAAACCCAAAACACCAAAAGAAGTGACAAAAATTTCTTCTCCAGAGAATAATTCTGACAGGATTGCACCTTTTCTTAGTTGGTTTTCAAGCATCCTTGGTGCTTTGGGTATCTCTGAGTCCCTCCTACAAGCGGTTCCTCTGGCTTGAGGACGTCCTTTTGGCCATGGGACTGCTCACCCAGAGACCACCATGCCCTGGCTCTGCTCCCTGTCAGCCCAGCCCAGCCAGCCAGGGCCCTGCCCATCGGAGGAGGCCAGAGGAGCAGGGAATGCCAGATTTCCAGCCCCTTGTTCTGAGCTGTGAGCGCTGACACCTCCACCTTTCACCGTGTCCTTAAACCGCATGGCTTGAGAGGTGGCAGCCTTCACTGCCTGCTTGTTTAAGGTAATTACTACATGTCTTTCCTTCCTGCTGGTTCTGCTGAAGCAGAAAAGGCTTTGGCCTTCATTTCACTATACATAATAAAGGAAAAAAACCCAAAACCCTGGTTTATAAACACCACTACTTCTGTACTTTCAAAGGCAGGTTGCAGGGTGAGAGTCAGGAGAATGGTCCCTATTTGGCAAGCAAGCTAATAATGGCAAAGTTGCTGGAGGGAAATCTCTTGTCGAGTCTCCCCTGAGCTGGAAGGACGCAGAGCACTCTTTGTTCCCTTGGTAGTAAACAATAAACCTCTAAAGATACTCTGCTGTCCCCACCACTCACCCTACTACAGGATATAAAAAAAACCCCACAAAACAAAACAAAAAACCAACACCAAACAGCAGCCCAATTGAGTGTAAAGAGTGGTTTTAATTTCAGAGAGGGTGGGAATTTGTGAGTTTTTAAAGACACTTAGTGTTAATTAAAATCTATGCAACCCAAAGAGATATATGGCATTGTTTTTCAAAGAGGGATGAAGGCAGTCTGATTAGTAAGTGATTTATTACCATGTTAAAATATGCTTTTTGATTCTTAAAATTCGGTGCTTACTACTGGTGGAAAACAATTGTGTGAGCTCCACATAGCAATGAGGGTTCAAGTGACTTTAAAATACAAAAAAGCCACATGAGGTAGTGAAAAATACACGTTTGTGTTTTACAGGGAAATCTTAAAAATAAAGGCTTTTTAAAAACTGCATTATGGATGAAAATATATAAGGAATAAGGGAATTTTCCATTTAAAGTCTACCTTGCAGTCGGCAGCATGTTTATTTGAAATGCCTTGCCTTTCTAACTGTTCCCCTCCTCCTAATAAGCACTGCATCCAATTTGTATGTTATTCTGATGAAATGGTTTGAGCAAGAGAAAATGAGTAGTTTGAAAAATAAAGGAAAGTTCTACAGAAGAAATGAAGTGCTATCATTGAAATCTATTTATGTGAAAAGAAAGGGCTAAAACATTACCTCAGAATTCAAGATTACAACATCAGTAGGATATAAAGTAAATCCATTCTAGTAGTGAAACATCAGAAACCATAATCCTTTTTCAAAGACCTTTTGTTATTTTAATGTCTGACAAATTATGCTTTTTTAAAAGAAGAAAAACACTTAGATTTAAGAGGTTTCTTTTACTTCAGTAAAAGTAGTTTCACTATTTAAAAGTTTTAATTTTCTGTAACCAATAGTATTTACTATGCTGGCTAAGTATTAACACAAGAGTAAGGTTATTTTAGCCTCAATAGGAGCGAGTACAAAGTTGCCACCAAAGACTTTTGCCTGAAGTTGTTATGGCAACTTAGTGCTCTAAAAAGTATTAAGTTTTTGCAGTGGGTTTTGTTTTGTTAATTTGGTTGCTTTTCCTTCGAGTTTTGAAGTTGTTAAGTGTTATAAAAATGTTACATCATTATCATTCAAATGGCAGGAGGTCTCAGAACATATTTAAAAGTTGTTTATGTCACAAGACATTCCAGGACCATGTCCAAGGACCCCCATCCCTGCCTTTAGGGGGAACCCCCATCCCTGCCTTTAGGGGGAACCCCCTGACCTCGGTGTGGGCACAGGAGTCATTCCACAGCGTTCCCAGCACGGAGAAACAAGGACAGAAAGAAACAAACTACGTATTTACCCCCACTGTACTGAAGGAGAGATAGGGTAGATCAAGGGATGGAAGAAGGGACCTTTCTATTGCGCATCCAGTATCTCTCATGTGTTCATGTTGAAAAGCATCAGGAATAGGGTCCTGACTGGTATTCTGGACTCTTGACACCACATGAGGAACTGGAAGAGTGAAATAAGCTCCTGAGAACTCTGCAGCCACAGGGCAGGTTTTGACTGGTGCAGACATGGCAGAAAATTGTTCCAAGAAGCCCATTTTAGGTCCTGTGCTACAGGCAGGGAAGAGACAGAATTGTGGGCTTAAATCCCATAATGGACAAGAGCTCAGGAGCGAAGATTGTCACAAGTGATTCACAATAGCCCTCCTGAAACGGCCCCAATGCTGCAAGTTCCAGCTCTGAAGGCTCTCTGTTCCCTAACCCTACCCTGACCCTAACCTCTCTCATCTCCAAATGCACCATGAGCTACGGCTTCATCCTGACTCCAGCGCTTCTCCCACCTTGCCAGGTTGGGCAGGGGAGTGCTGGAACTCAGCCCCAATGGGCAGGAACAGTCATTCATGGAAATGAATGGAGTGTACTGGGCTGACTTCCCGTGGCAGCCTCACGCACGTGCAGCCCAATATCTCTGCTGGCTTCATCTCGATCTGGGTTTGGGGGCTTGAATGTGTGTGGTAAAAGAGGGGAAAATAAGGGAGTCGAGGAATTGTGTCTCTTATGAAAAGGAGCCCTTTTTCCCATAGTAACAAATTTTCATAGTTTTTAAAGGAAGCTGGAAACCATGGGGAGATTGTGTTGTTTTCATCAGAAGTTTGGCTTATTGTTTTCCCTCACCAGGTTTCTCAACTCTTTCCTGTCCCAGTTTTCCTCCTAGACTCTTTTTAAATAGAAAGATGGATGGAAACAAACTGGAGAAATTGAATAGAACACCAACATTTTCAAAAATAAAAACCTGACATCCATGTACCCATAATAGATTTAGAAGGTCACAAAAATAACTGATTTTTAAAATTGGAAATTATTTTGACATTTAAAGCAATATTTTTTCTTTTCCAGAGGGGATCCATCTACTAAATACTTACGCTGGAGACGTTTTCCTAGAAGGCAAACAAACAAGCAGCTTTGCCTACCAAATTCTGCCAAAGACTTCTTGTCTGAACTTGGGCAAATCATTTAATTTGCCAGTTTCTCAGTGCACTGTTTGTACAATGAGAACAATACTACTTTGTTTTTCTCATCCTTTGTCTTGTTTATTGAGATAGTAACTACTCCAGGGAGTACACAATCTCTAATTATGAACAACTAGCATAATAGCACCCTGATCTCTAGGACCTACCGCAATACAAAGAACTAATAATCATCACGAGTCTTCTGTTCTGATGCATGATCTGCAAGAGCTATGAATATTAACATATGCTGCAAAGTTCTGTTTAATTTAAAGCCTTTGAAAGAAAATAAAAGCCTGTTTTTCCCATCGCTGCCATTTATACAGGCTTATACTTTCCAGGAAGCTTCTGCCTTTACGTGTCTTCCTTCACCTTTTCAAAACAGAAATAAAAGCCTCACTAAATAAAATAAAGATTATGAATGGCCAGCCTTCTCCTTCCTACTGGTTATTTTCACTCAGGAACATGCAGCAAAGGATGTCTACCTTATCATTTAGTTTCACAGAGATCTGCCAGCTGCTGGCCATATGCTTAATCCTAGAAGGAATTATCGATGTTCTGTGTTGCCTGTACATGTCTGATTCCCTGTTTATGTATTTTTATTTGATTATGGCATATTATAAATCCAGCTAGCTTAACTTTTGTGGTTAGAATCCAAATCCTGCAGTTTTTGGGGGTGTTTATTCAAATGAAATTCCACTGCCATTGTGGAGAATTCATGCAGCAACAAATGGGATGAAAACAGTAAGATTTCATTCATACAAATTTATCCAACACAAAATGAAAACTCTATGGAATTTAATTTACAATGACATCCCTTCTTCAGAGATTGTCTTTTAATGATCTGATAGTATTTCACAGCAGACAGAATTTCTCATCAGCTTCCATAACCCTGTCCAGAACCTCTGTCCATCAAGAGACTCATATGGTGTCCACCAGGGAGATCCCTGGCCACTCCAGCCACTGCAAGGGTGGGAATGTGTTCCTCACAACCCCTTACGTGAGGGGACTGTGAAGCAGGGCATGATGAAGCAAATTGCTCACAGTCAGAGGAAACAGCCGACCTGGGAATTGAGTTCCAGTTGCTCAACTCCCTAGCAGGAGCCAAACCACAGGCTATTGTTTGCTATGAAGCCTGTGGACATCTCCAGATATTTGAAGTCAGATTTTATGAGCAGTCTCGCTATGCACATACTCATGTTAAAATGATACAACACCGTATGACACTAAGGCAGGCTTTTGTACTTCTAGGCCATGGTAAATCTTTACCACAAAAGCATCCTAAAATGCCTTTTACATGGCAGGCTTATTTTTCAGAACACAAGAACATGTCCCTTGGGGATGCAGATTGTTTTCTTAGGACTCACTTAAACATTCCCATGTGGTAAAATGAAGCAGGAGGATCCAGTGAAAGGAGCTCTCACTTCTCATTTAATTTACTACCTAATACTCAGCAGCCCAAGATTTATGAGACACTACAGAACTGTCTACATGTTTCCCCTTGTGGCAGATAGCAGATAACTGTTAATAGACTTGCTGAGAAAGTTTATTTAAAGGAAGAACTTAACTGCATTATTTTTCATGGAGGTGTGAACATTGCATAAGGAGCTTAAGTCTCCATGTATAAGTATTATCAGATAGGTCCATGAGGATGCTAATGTGCATTAATATGAAACTCCAAAACCAGCTTTAACTGGTATACGTAGATAGGGCCATTTTGTAAATAATGTCCTTTCTGATACTGTGGAGTTCTGGGATTGCTGAACGTATTTCCAAGTATAATAATATTAACCCATAATACACACCCTCTCTCTCCTCTTCCTGCAGCTCCTGTAAAATCAACAACAAAACCACTCGTGCAGAATGCAGTCTTCTTCACAGCTGCACCTGGCACCTGCCTCAGTAAGGTTTTGTCCACCCTTCTGGACAGGGCCACGTTGAGGGAAAGGGAAGGTGCTGGAGGGGCTCCAAAGCAATTTTCATCTTCCCTTGTCAGAGGTACCCACGTACTTTCAAACATTGCCCTGGTCCTGACTTAAATCCTTACTGCTCCCTGCAAGGACAACAGCAAGGAGCTCACTGGGTGGGACTGGGCTCTGCTTTCTGTGCACCACAGCACAGGTCTCTGACCCCTTTCCCTGCTGTTGAGCAACCTCAGTGTCCTGGGCCTTTGCTAAGAGGAAGGTGCACACACAGCGTGGCTCAGCGCTTTCCAGGATTTAACCCGCACTGCATATGCTGTCTGGTGATGAAAACGTGATTAAAGGAGCATATATTACATTATGTCCAGCTTTAGAGAAATATTTTAATGGAATAGAAAAAGAACCATACATTTTCTCTTTTTTTTTTCTGATTAGATGTAAGCTTCACCTCCTGGTATTTACAACCTAAAGCCCTCCAATATTGGGTTAGTTAATAGGATCCAGACAATGAAGCTGACTACAGGGAAAAGCAAGGGACTGTTTTAGTTTTACCAGACAAGGAGAAGGAAAGACCCTGCTTGATAAATGGTGAGAAGTATATTAGATGTTTAAAAATATTTCATTTTTAATAATCCCAGGTGTTACTGACAACCCAGGTAAAAAGCAAAGTTAATTTATTCAAAATATATTTAAACTGACAGTATCCCTTTAATTAAGTAGCCATTTAGATTTTCCTCTCCTCCACATACAAAGCTTTAATGAAACATGAAAGCCACAAAAGAAATTTTTGTGTGTTTCATGGCAAGGCGTGAGGGATGATTTTCTGTTTAAATTCACAGACAGTAGCTATACAAATAACATTTAATATTTGTCGGAAGTATTATCTGCCTTTTTCCCTCACAGCATTACATTACTAAGGTAATAAGTACATGAGAATACATGATTTCCTGGCTACTGTATTGAATATGCACCTTTAAACAAAGTTAGACTTGGGAATTTACCCATATCTTAAAATGCTAATCTAACACTAATTAAAAGGCCAGTGAATACGCTTTGATGGATTCTAGTTCATAGAATATGACAAATGAATTCAGATGGCATGCACGACTGCAGCAGAATTACAATATTGGAGCTGCAGCGAGCCGGGGAAGCCAGGCAAACGGCTCTGCACTGGTACGGGGGCAGGGAGGAGGGAGAGCTGGAGCTTGCCACAGCTTCCGTGGGTGCTGCCATCCTCTCAAGGTGTGGCTAGCCACAGTCTTTGTTTCTCATTTCGTAGCTGTTTTCCAGACTATGCTGAAGCAAAAATTCGGCTTCTACATCCCACCCACACTCCTGTAATATACATAGCCCCCCTTCTATTCCCTGTGCAGGATCTAGTTTGTCAGAAAGGACAACAGCCACCCTGGGGAAGGAAAGTCAAATTGTAGCATTTTCTTTCTCCCATAAAACCAGGTCATTTCACAGGCTTCAACCCCTTAAGCCCCATGTGTATCTATTGTTAAAGAAGCATAAAGAGATCAGATAAATATTTCTAAATGAGATTCTAGGTCAAATATCTCCTGCAAATGACTCCGTCTTGTTTGCCTTCCTGTTTTAACATCAGGATAAAATGCAAAGCCAGCTTATAATACAATTTGGAAGTATGCCCTGCAAGCTCTCCAGTGTGTTCCTCTTCCGAGCTGACTGCAGCCCTCTTCAGAGGTACTTCTTCCATGATAATATGCAAGAAGTGTATTGGGTCTGGCTGAGATGGAGTTAATTTTCCCCATAGCAGCCCTCATAGTGCTGCACTTTGTATTGGTAGTAGAAAGGTGTTGATAACACACCAGTGTTGTGGCTACTGCTGAGCAGTGCTCACACAGCATCAAGGCTGTCTCCAACATTCCCCTCTCACCAGTAGGCTGGGGGTGGCAAGATCTTGGGAGGGAATATAGCCAGGACAGCTGACCCAAACTAGCCAAAGGGATATTACATATCATAAAATGTCTGCCCAGCAATAAAAGCTGAGGGAAAGGTGCACACACACACACACAAACGAATGAAACATGTTTGTTATTATGACATTTCTCTTCCAGAGCAACACCTGTACTGAAGTCCTACTTCCTTGGAAGTGACTGGACATCACCTGCTGATGAGAAGCAGAGAATAAATCTTCTGTTTTCCTTTGCTTCCACATGTGGCTTTAGCTTTTATTAAACTGCCTTTAAACTGACCCATAAGTTTTTTCCCTCTTATTTTCTCCCCTCCCACCCCGCCACCCCATCCTGCTGAGGAGGGGAATGATAAAGCGGCTTGGTGGGCACCTGACATCCAGCCAAGGTCAACCCACCACAAGAGATTATCTGAATTGCTCTTGTAACTTTACCTTCACCTTCATTCATCCCACATGAGAAAAGCCAATATTTAATTCATGCTAACTAACAAGTAGGGTAAAAAAAGTCAGACGTTTCAAAGTAGTCTTCTTAGATCTCATTTGAAAAGAATTTGGAAGTTGGGGTTTCAGTGTACGTTACTTACCTGCCTATGGAAAACAGATTCTGTCCTTTCTTACTCAGTTTCTTACATAAATCATGGCAGAATTCATCATGTTTCTTTATCCCTTTTAGCCTTATAACCCATTATAGTTGCTTTCAGAATGCTAAACACATGTGAGGCTGACCCACCATTTGAGAAATCTGGAAGAAAGAAGATGAACGCTTACTATCCTGGGAAAAAAAAGCAGTAGCAAGTACCAATACAACAAAAACTGTTTGCCAAAAGAACCAGGCTGACTTCCCGCAGCAGCCTCACACATGAGCCATTCTGGAAAAGAAAAATAAAAAATTCTCTTAAGAAAAGAATTGTACAGTGGGAGGAGGTAGAAGCAACTATGGTTGGATAGTGAAAGTCTTTATTCTTCTAAAAACGTAAAGCTCTGTCCAGGAGTATTTTCAGTCAGAAGGAATTGGGATCTTAAGTACTGGTTAGAGCCACAGTATTCTCAAAGATATCCTGCAGCCCACAGAGGCTCCTCCATAGAGTATTTCATGGGATCAACCACCACCTGCATGCCCGCATGAAATCTCATTCCCTTTCTCTTCCCTTCAGCAATGGCAAATGATTTTAGATGTTAATTCAATTATTTCTATCAAATTTGGACTAGAGTCTGGATGACACCCCTCCTAAGGCTGAGGAAATATCCCCGCCACTGAGGCACCGGGGATCCCGGGGTTCACTGATCCTGCCTAAAAGTGTCATGTGGGTTTGTATAAATAATTAAATTTCCACTGGATCAAAAAGAGAGTGCCTGTACTTAGGGGTTAATGCACAAGTTCATTCACAGCCTCCCTGTGAGGCAGTGTCAAAATTTGAGTGGCTTTATATATACCCTCTGGCAAAAACAGAGATTGCAACCGAGCAGTGTCTTTTAAAAGATCAGTAGCATTTTAACAGTGGGCTCTGGGATGGCTCTGCATATTTAAAAATCTGGCTCGGAGCACTTTTTGCAGGGTCTCACAGTGAAATGGTGCCATTGCTGGATATTGAACTATGATCTTCTGAGGAATGTCTATCCAGATTTTTGCAAACAAAGCTTAGGGACTCTCAGAAGATTTAATAGAGTGGACACAGCACCACACTACCAGAGCTGCACAGATTTGGGATTGGAGCTGGCGGGTTGCTAGCCAGCTTGGATTGAGGACAGGATTATTTTAGTCTGGCCTGCAAAAGACCATGGAAAAAATATCCAGAGTCCCAGTCCATACCTTGAAAGCAAGATCAGACTGTCCTTTCAAAGGGGTAAGGGAGAGTTTTTTTCCAGATTGTTCTTTTTCCTTTGTGAGGGTAGATCTTATTATGAGCACAGCTGAATTTCTAGATGAAGAAAATTCTCCTTCTCACAAGTTCCGCTTGATCTTGCTATCACAAACTGTGTATACACCCCTAATATGTTCCTTGACTGCCACTTCTATGTTCCCCTGCTCTTCGATCAGAGATAAATAAACCAAAGACAGCATGATGCCTGTTATCTAAAAAGATTCAGGTAGAGCAAGTATCATAGCACAATCAGGGTACTTGAAAACTGTATTTTCCTGGAAAAGACTTTTACTTGCCTTCTTGGATCATACACAGAGAAAGTCCAAGGTCTAGGGGGAGAAAATAACTCTTAGTAACAGAATGTTTGAACATTCATACAGGATTAATTACTCGTTTTATTTTTTCTTTAATTTTAAATGACTGTACTGCTAGCAAAAGTGAAAAATAAAGACTCTGATCTATGCCAGGCACTTAGTACATGCAAATACTCTGCAAGTTTTTCCTATCTTGAAGAATTTCAGTGTAGACTACAAAGGCAGAGTGGACTGAACCGATCCCTGGAGAAAACATGTGCAACTCCACTTATACAAAAAGAGCACTTGCTTCAATAGAGCTGTACCCATTTATCCTCAGGATGAATTCACACATTTTTTTCTATTATTAGATGGACACACTATTTCTAATGGAGTCTATGCGAGCTAAGCACTTCCACTTCTTTCTCTAGAAGTAAAATTCTGTGCTTACATGATGAATTGCATTGCTGAGCAGTGCTCTAAATATCAACTGAGGTGCATTAACATTAGCAACACCATTATGCTAAACCTGAAATAGTGGGCTATGTAAAAGATTTCAAACACAGCCTCTGTTTGGTTTTGGTACAGAAAATCTTTATAGTCTGTGGCATATCACACTAGCAAATTAGTGCAGCAAAGATTATACAGCTCTTGATACGTCATCAAAATGCATGAATTTCACAACAAAGAAATAACCCAGGAAGAATTGTGAATTTCTAACAATTACTCCTAAAAACTTATTTCAGCAAAAATGACGTCATTATGGCTTATAAATTTCTAGTTAACATTTACTTATGACAATAATGAAATTAATTGAAAATAGTAAATCTGGGACAAAATATGTAAGACCTAAGGGTTATGAGCAGTGGGGAATAGGTGCTTATAACAGATTACTTGTGAATTACAAGGGTTGCTGCTAGGTTCTCACTGTATAAAAGTCAAATGTCAGGTTGCCAGTGCTTGGTTATGATTAATGTGAGATCAGGTCTCTTTTTATCCTCTGAGTCATATTCTCCATGACCTCGGCCAACTTTGCTAACCTGCCTGTGCTCTTGCTGGGAAAAAACAGAAGTGTATTTACCCAATATTTCAGCCTTTGTGAGTCAGCAGTCCTAACTCTGAGCTGTGTGCAGGGCCAGTGCGATGGGAACAAACAGCATCTGACTAAGGGACAACGAGAGTAAAATTGTGCTCAAAGAGTATTTTGTTCACACCTGTTCAAGCAGCACATGTACTGACTACACCAGAGGGAGCTCAGATATGGCAAGCAGTGGATACGCTATAGCTTTATGTTCCACATCACATAACCACGGGGAGACATTTTCAGAAGACGTTCAGGATTACAGAAACATTCTCCATAGACTGCACTAATCAATGAGATGATCAGTACGTATCATCCATGAACTTCCTCCTCCTAATCTAAGGAACTCTGTTACGGGGTCTGCGCACTCACAACTGGCACTGAAAATATGCCATACGTGGTCTACTTGGTGGCTATTCCAGCTCTTAGCAGTCTGTCTACAGCATTAGTGATGGTGAGCAGTACACCTCCAATAGCGGTCACCTGGTTATCTTGTGGGAGCCAGCTGTGATAAACTCTTACTGAACAATACAAAAACATCTCTGGGAAGGTCTTTCTTGTTGTTACAGCACTAGCTGTGTTGAACTTTGCAGAGCTCACATGCTGAAATATAAACAACATCCAGGCAGCCTTGAGTGAGTTGTTTAGCAGCTCCCTGTACCTAAATAACAGCAAGTGATGCACTCTCAGCTCGTGTAAATCAAGCATCTGTTCTTTAACAGACAGGATCTCACCATTGACATCAGTGAAACTGGAAGAGTTTCCACCAAACATTTGCTTTTCTTTATCTCTGGTCCTCCAGCCTTTTCTGCTCTCAATTCTTTTTCTGAGGTTTCTTTTTTCCCCCAGCTTCAGTATATCATTTTCCTTGGATCAGATAAATCGGTTCTGAAGCCTGGACATCTCACAACATTCCTTTGTGGCTATTAGTTAAGAATTCCTCCATAACCCTTTCCACTTCACCTTACTCAAGACTCTCAGAAAGCCGATATTCCAGGAACCTCAGAGCTAAGGCACAGATCTTTTGATGGAGCCCATTAAATCCACTGGGAATCACATTTTGAGGATCTGTAAATATCTGATAGGACTCTGGCAACATGCAGGTGCTAGGACCAACGAATATTAACGCAGAAGACCAGAGCTCAGGCACCTGCAAGGCAGCTGACATGTAGGAAAGCTCACTCTTTACAGGCTGCACCAGCATTTAAGTGCAAGATTATGTTTAGCAGCACCAAACACAGCTTCATTTTCTCCATCTAACAGTTGCTTTCAGAGTTTAAAGATTTATACATCCTTCTCCACTCAGCATTGAAATAGGAGCTAATATTTGCTCCCCTAAGCAAATGCAGGTCGTCTCCAGTCTAGTTTGTTTTCATACAAATTTTATCATCCTTGTCGGTGCCGGTGCGACTAGTTTTGGAGTAAAGGCTCTTCTCTATCAAGGGCAGCAGAGTATGATCCCTAGAGATTAGTCTGTAGCTAAACTGTGCCACTTCCATGATGAAGTCTGGCAACATCTTCCTAGAGCATGGGCTTTTTGAATAAATCAGAAAAATTACTTCCATCAAATAATTCTATGCTTCAAATCCATAATTATATTTAACAACATCCAGTGTTATCATCTGCTCTCAAAAATCAATGAAAGTTGATTCCAGTGCTGGGAGCATTGACAGACTAAAACTGAGAGCAGGGCCCTTCAGTACAGTATGACCCAAGACAATGCCAGTATGAGAGGTTTATTCCCTCTCTCCTCTTCTATGGGAACTTCAACCTTCCTTTTGCTCCCATCTGCCTGCCCCATTCTGCTACTCCCCCAGTTAGCCTGATACAATCATTTGTAGAGTTCACTCTAAACTGGATCACTGAAAGGAACTGCTTTAAAAATAAAACACATTTTCCTTTAAGGGATTGGAAAGAGAGCAGCAACTGCTCAAACACACCAGTGATGGGCGACCTGAAGTCCTGACACAAACGGCAGCCCACACACTCCAGGGTGTGAGGTGGGACACAGATCTTTACAAAGCCTGCTAGAGGTATGACATGAAACTGCAGCCCTGTGGAGCTTGGAAAAATGTGTTCCTTAACAAAGTGCACCCAAATCCCTTCTCTGAGCTGTTCTTTAAATATTAAAGTGACTAGCAGCAAAGCTTATTTCAAAATGTTTGTTAGAATAAGCAAAAAAAAACATAGAGAGAGAAGCAAAGAAAATAATTCTTAAGAGCAGTCTGTGATGTCTGTATTTCTACCAGAAAGGCCACTGGCATTGCTATAGTGAGAGTGGAGGACATTTTATAAACACATTTCTATAAAGAGAAAAGCATTTGCATTGGAAACGCCCATTTGGCTGACGGTCCCCCTTTGCAGCTTGTGTACTCCTTGAGCAGATAACAGGACAGCTCTTGCTAGCAGCCTGCTCTCAGCATTCTCTTCATTAACTCTGGGAAAAAGAAAAGCTGCATGCTACATTCTTTGATGGCAATTAGAAGCTGAATCGTGCAATGCTCCAGTGTTCTTCGGGTGTTTACAGCCTATATTAGCACATTACACCTAGTTTTATTTAGAGCTTTCTCAGAAATCTATACTATTGCAGAGAGTAGCTGAGGGAGCTGGTGACATATTTCAAATGCAATTGTGGAAGAGGTATTTTAATAAATACTAAAGATGAGGGATCAGTGTTTAAAAAAAAAAACAAACCCAAAACTAAAACCCACACCTTAATCCTCCCCAGTTATGCTGGGAATCTTTTCAGTTCACAAAAGGATGCGATGAGTTTTCCTGGTATCATTGAGCAGTTTTGATAATTTCAGGGGGCTACTAGTTGGAAATTAATCATCTCTAGCAGTAGAAGTCAACTAGCATTTCAGTATTAAGGAAGGTCCTACAAGGTCAGCAACCACTGCTCTACACAGAAAGCCTTAAAACACCATAGATACCACCTAGCTAAGAGTCCCCAGAGGCAGCACTGCACTTCATCCAATATCCATCACATGCAAAATCTGTACAGCTCATTTCAGATATAAGAGTTGGCTGTTTGCACCTCTTAGTATCAGTTTAACTCATATGCTTTTTGAGGAGAAAGTGTTATATTCCAGGTCTGATTCTAAAAAAACAAACCGAAAAACTCTCAGCTATGTTACACACAGTCCCAAGGAAACTGGGAAGACAAGAACTGATGGTAAAATAAACACAGCTAGAGGCAGATCAAAGCAACACAGGCAGGTTTCAAAAAGAAAGATGACAACTTTTCTCAAATGAAGTGAAGGCTTCCACTTACTCTTGTGATGCGTGGAACACCTACATTCAATATCCCAGGTTTTTACCCTCTCAGCAGGACAGATGTTAATGAGGTACCTGCTTCCCAATGGCTTTCAAAGAGATTTAGGGACCTGCCTCACATTTGTTCAAGACTTCTCCCTCCATGTTATTTCCAGCTATGACAAAGTGCACATGTACCAGAAGATTCCATTTGCCACTATGCTGTCAGGCTGCAGTTTGCCCTTACATAAATTGCTCAACCTCTTTTTACCTCACAAATGGGGGGGCTAAAAAGAGGAATAAACCCCCACCCTATTATTTAAATAGATTTAAATTTTTTTTAGAATGCTCTGAGCTTGCACCAGAGGTACATTATAAATACATGGCATAGCTGAATTACCAACATTGAAAAATAACAGAAAAAAATACTTGTTGGTGGATTAACTACATATGATCAATGCCAAATAAAAATCTACTCTGGTTTTGCTGAGGTCATTTAGTGATGCACAATTCTCATGAAGTAAATATTTTTGAAAGTTGGGAATGCTCTGAGATTAAGCAATACATTATGTTTTTTGATCAAATGCCAGAAGCCATAGGTGAATAGGAAACAGACATCAGTAATTACAGTTAGTACTTCAGCTATTTCAAAACCCCTTGCTTCAATGAGCAAGTATTAACTGGACAGACACTCCTTCACAAATTAGAGGTTGCAAAGGCTTATTACACACCGTATATATCTTTGAAACTTGTCCAATAGAATTAAGCTTAAAAAAAAAATAAAGACATGGATTATGGTTGCAGGCAAAAAAACTATTAAAACTCTAACAACTATATATATGTTTTTATCTGTCAAACTGTCCCTGCAGCCACTCTTTGGTTTAGGAGCTCAGGAATGCGGTGTTAAAAAATACTAGTAATTGTGTTAGCATGCTGTTGTCAAACTTCAAACTGGCTGTATTTTATCACAGGGGTTTATAAACAATTTATTTTTTGAATGTGTAGGTCTTAGAATGCACCAGAACTGCGAGAACATGAATCTGAACTATTCCCAGATGGGAGTAGAAATGATGAAGTACAAAACTCACATGAGTACAAGGAGTGTCTACACTGCTCAGCTGGAACAGTGCACAGAGCCATCAACTTGACATTGACCAAGTCTATTGTAAACCCAAAAGCAATAATAAACTTAGTTAAGAGGGCATCTAGCAGAGCTAGCTGTGATGAAGCCAAGTAGCTCAGGATACAACCCTTGTTCAAAGAACGATGGACAATTGTGAGATGATATTCCCCTTTTCAAAGTTAATTTTTCTGTTTACTCCAGCGAACTGAACTTGGGAAGCTACAAGATTTTTCCTCAACTGAATAAGACTAGTCAGGATATCCAAGAGGATACCGTGACTATAGTTGCAAGGAATACAAAATTGTGGTGGAGAAAAAACTGGGGCAAAACCAGTGCATGCTTTCAGGTTTTTCAAGGTTTCTGAGGGGTAGGAAGGAGCCTAGGCAAGGCTGCCTTTTAACTGTTGCCAAAGTAGAGATATCATCAAATGAGCTCCTAATAAATATTTGGCTTCACAACAGATTTGTAGTGAAATTAATAATTTAAATACATTCCTCTAGATATGTAATTTCAGTCAGACGAGGAGATAGGGCAAACTTGTCATTTGCTAAAAGAATTATTACATCTCAAATTTAGTTCCGTGTAAGAGATTATATATTTAAGCTGATTAAAAAGGTTTCAGTTAACTGAAACAAGCATTTGGATTGTTTTAACACTGGTAAAAAACAGGAAAAGTGAAATCTCAGAACACAGTTTTACTTGTTTGGCTAAAATTCACAGCACAGAGAAAAATTACTTTACAAAAAAAGTACCTGGAATGCAAGACATCTTAGAATCAGATCAGCAATTTAGAAGGATGTTTATTAAAGGCACAGTTATGCGCTCATTTATTTATTATGTATTCAGATGATCTCTATAAAGCTGTATTAGGCTTTTGTATTTCCCCTGTTAATCAGGGGTTTTTTGAATATGGTATAATTCTGGGAATTAACTAATATTCTAAGCAAATACTTTAGGTAGATCAAAATACTTGAAATGTGATCATTTTTAAATTCATCACACAAGTAACCCAATGCAAACATTCTGCATACTTCCTACACAGTTACATTATTAATGGCCTAACATAATGCTAACTGGTTATTTTAAGTGTGCACTGCACTGCTGCAACAAATACAACGTGGCAAGCTCCCAGGTAATAGCTAGGTTTTGAGTGTTTGGATTTCTTTTAAAGCACATTTTCGTATCAGACAGCACTGATCCTTACAAGTAGATCAAGATCTTTATTTGACTAATAAATATTGTTACTAATAAGAGCAACTATTACACGAAAACATATAGCATCTGTTTAATAGACACTACTTTTAAATACTTAATGGAATACTGCTGATGTTTTCAGCACAAAATTATCAGCATCATTCTGCTTTTCAGTATACAACAAACAGAAATGTCAACAGTCTCTAACATTCATCTGCCAGCTGCTTAGAAAAAATAGCAGCAGTTATGGACAGAGTGCCTGTAAATTTTGTACAAGAACATTTAGAACTGAGAAAAATCTTGGAGGTTCATGGTGTAATCTGTTTATTTATGCAAGTAAACACGCAATTTACCTTTAGAATCAATTTACAAAGAGGTATCACTTGCTTCCTTCCACAAAGCTTCTACAGCTAACATAGTTTGTAAACCATAGTGTGAGATTTACGATGTTATACTGCAGAAACTTGTTTAGCCCCTGATTTACAATCCTGGCAATTGTATTCAACTCTGTCATCGTAGCTAATTACAGCTAACTGCAGATTACCATATTGCAAACTCTCATCTTCTTCTTTTGGAAGAAATACGATTCTAAAAACAAGAAAAACAATCAAACACCCTGAGGGCTAATGAACAAAAATGCACTATTCCATGTTGGACTGCAAACCTAAAATCTTCAAATTGGTGCTGTAAAACTTCGAATTGCTATTTTTTGGCAAGTTGTTTTAGCCTCAAGTACTTACACAGTAAATCACCATTACGCTAATACCACACCTTTGGCCTGCAACGTATTAATCTTGGTTAACAATAACTGACATTTACATTACCAATTCAATTCAGGCATTGTGGTGACTAAACATTATATGCAAGAGCTTCAGGGAGAAAAGTTATTAGTTCTGAATATATTTTTACTTTTCACTGAGAACAATTTTGAAGAAGCATCATCATAAATTCTTATAATATTATAAACATTCAAATCCTAATTGATCTGTAAAACATCTGATTTGGAGTAAAATCTGCATTTGTTTCTTGGGCGCAGCATAGCATAACATATTTCAGATACTTTTCAAGATATGTATTTCTGTAATTTATCTGCTCAAAGAAACTGGGACTTTCAAAACTTGAGTTCTTGGGCAGAAAATGAGAATGGGAATTTGAAATATTCTTGAGAACATTTACATGAGGACATGATGAGTAGTACCAGATCCTCCTAGGAGAGGGAAGATAGATTTTTTTTAGCCATTTTTTTTTCTGTTTACATTTACTAAGCCCATAAATGTATAAAGTAGTACATTTTAAAAAGGTAGGGTGGTTTTGCTTGTCTTTATTTAGTGTCCCCCCACTAACTTTCAAGCAATCAGAAAAAGTAGTACTTACTCCATTAAGTCTGTATAACCTTAGCAGGAAAACTTATCCTCCTTCTTATACCCAGGCACTGTAACCACAGTGAGGCACAGCACACATTTGGAGCAAGTATTTTATTCCAACTTTTGTGAGTTATCTACCAGACTCCAAATGCATTCTACAATGCATTATCTTAGATTTTCATATTTTAGAGAAAAATACTGTATTTAACATAGTATCGATGTTTAGATAGTATTTTTGCTACATTATAAGACAGTGCCAAAACAAGATACTGCAGTGTAACAGCATTAAGAGAAACACAAGGAATTTGATGTGTTGGGTTTTGGGTTTTTTGTGTTTAAGAAGTCACCCACAAAATTCTTTGAGTAAAAAGAGGTATTTGACTCCTGAGGGAATCAGGATGGATTACATGTATCCCATGTTGCTTTTTGTTTCCCATCTTTTCTTGGCTTCAAATCTGAAAAAGAGCACAAAACCCACATCAGGAATCACAAGCATGTGTGTTTCATGTATTCAACCATACCATTATTAATAAAAACAAAAATAAAAACTTGCTTTTAATACTGCAATAAATATATGAGGGCAGATGTAGCCATACAGTCTGTACTAAGTCTGATGCATTGCTAAAAAACCCCACCAAAAAAACCCCAAACCCAGCAAGGTTAAGCTAAGCAAATAAGATTAGCACAAACCTATTTCAACTAAGAAAACATTAAACTGAGATTGTATTGTATACACTCAGTGCCAATGAAACCACAAATGTTTAATTACATACTCAAATGACTTACCCCCAAGCAAGCTTCTTTTTCTTTCGAGCTTCTTGGGCAGCCTCTGCTTCTTGCTTGGCTTTTACAAAGTTGCGGCAAGCAGCAGCTTTGGCAATTTTCACACCGAGCTAAGACACAAAAAGGAACAAAAGAAAACTGAATAGATGTAAATGGCTCATGTGAAATGTAAGCCTCACAAATTATTTGGTCTGATATTGTTTCTCAAAATTCAATAGATATTTGAAAGATATTTTAATATTAGACTGACGCCGTACTGTTAGATCAGATGAGCAATAACATCAAGAGAAATACAAAGGAGTAGGAGCTTGGGGCAAGCATTTCTTTTCCTCAAATCATTAATTTTCCAAGAATAAAAACAAAGGGCAACAGCCCACTAGATCCTTTTGTTTGCTTGTTTTTCAAATAAATATACAGACAGATACACATACACACCCTCATTCCCAAGACCAGTCTGTGGCCTCAGCTGTGCTAACACAACAGTATCAGGTCTTACCAACACAAAAACCACCAAAAAAGACAGCTTTATGCAGGCAGAACTACTACCACACATTTTCCAGTAGTACCAGTAGTCATGTTTTAATCAGTCTGTCCAGAAAGCAAAGGAGGCAGTGTCCTTAGAGTCCATCTGGCATTTAATCTTCACATTGCCAGCTTTTAGATCAGTAGCGTGATAATACGCATGCTTTTCAAATAAGGTTTTGATAGGCTGTAGATGAATACTACTGTACTTTTATACACTTATGACTGTAACACACTTCAACAATCAGCAGCATCTATGCAGGCTGTTCTTATTTACTCTGAGGGATGCTTTATCCAGATAAGATGAGAACTCAAGAACACATCTTCAAGTATAGATGCACTGTACACAGCTTCTACAACTCTCCCATCAGACACTCACCCTGTAGGTAGATTCATACCCTGATCATTTTCTTAACAAAGCAAAACAGACCAGCACCACCACAAGCTATTCTATCTTGCCTTTCAGGGTTCAAGACTCAAGAAAGCAGCCTTTCTGCACAAGGCTGTAAGAGTCTACATGCAGTAGCATGGAAGTAGCAGTAAGCACAACATCAGTTTGTGCTTTGAGGCTCTAACCACTGGCAACACAGACAGTTAAGAGGTAAGTGTAGTATTTTAAAAGGAAAATATGCAAAATAAATAGTGCTGAACAAGTTTTTCCATATACTCTGCACATATTATAAGGTCATAAATATGTACCTCTGGAATCATATTGATGCACAAAATAATTCACGTGAGCAGACACTTCAAAACTTTTAGATTATTAGCTACATCACTTTCCCCTGAGCATTAACATTTTCTATAATCAGTAATTCAATGCCAACATCTGAATTGCCAAATCTCAAGTCAAAGACTAGAGCATAACTTTCTCTTATTGGCATTGTCACTTAATATTTAAGGGCAACTATTAACTTTAATATACTTGCAGTATAAAAATGCTTTCAAAAATTGTTTACTTCTAATTGAAACAGGACTCAAGAAATAGAGCGATCTGATAGCTGAAGTCAGTGAATCAGCAGAACCATGCCTAGATTTTTGAACTGTATTTTACCTCCTAACATACTTGAAAATTAGCTCCATGTGATGAGTAACAGCATCTCCTTAAAATATCTTCTAGTAGCCTATAGAACACTTACACACACACAAATATGAACAAGTGAGGTCTACACTAGTGCTGCAGAAAAATCTTTTGATCTGTATTTCTTGGAAGACAGAATGAGTTCTTCCATCTTTGAAAAGTACAGGAAAAATGGTATAATAATAACATCTCTGTGGTGTATGTGGAAGTAAAGGGAGAAACATTTTGCAGGATTCATGCTATCATTTCTAGGCTTCAGAGAGTCAAATTTTCAAGATGTGAAAACAAATGTGTTGCATATAAACACACACACAAACATCTGAATCAGATTAAGTGCCTTCTGCTCCCACCCACACCCAGACACATCTTCACTCTGCCCCACCCCCCCAAAAAAAGAAATCCATAAAAGCTTGGTCAATGGGTTTTGCATTAAAAAAACATTTCAGGTCATCAGATAACTCAATAATATACAATCTTAAAAGAAGTAAGAAAGCATGAATAAAAATATATACAACAATTTCTTGTGTAGTCAAAGTATCAGCATTTTCCATATAGAACATCCAATATTTTGCTGCATTTTAATTAAGGTGTCTAAACATTATCACAAAGAACTGCAAATTGGTCAGAGCGCGCAGTAAGGAAAATTAAGCTCTAAAGGCTTTTTATCACCATATTTCAGGAACCAAGGGTGTAAAATGTTCTAATTTGGGATATATTAAAAGCCATAAAAGGTCTTTCAAAAAGATTAATGGTACTTTGCTTGGATTTAAGATAAGGGCTTTAGCTGGTTGGAAAAGCAGGGCCCTGGCTAGACCCTTGAGGCATTCATCTTTACAGCCACTTGGAAGATTTGTAAAAGCGTCTGCATAACCTCAAGCAAACGCACTGCGACATTTTTTTTTCAAATTCCTTTCAATTTTACAGGTTTAAAGTGTGTAAGTCATATTGGGTAGTAAAGCTGATATAATGGTTCATCCTTGTAACACAATATATATATTTTTAAGACAAACTTAAAAAATAAGTTAGTTTCTACAGGGCAAAGACCTTTCCATTTCGAAGCTGACCAATAATAATATCAAATATCTTACTCTAGATGTTTAATGTAGCATAAATGAAAATTCCTGATCCGTTATTTTTCTTAAATTTTCTGCTCATCTGAAATTGTTACCTTGCAACAAATTTCTGAAGCTTTGCTTCTTTTTGAACAGTTTCAAGGCATTTATTTAAAAATACCAATTATCATACTTTCACTTTTTATGGCATAACAGGTCTCTATGAAAAATATTTATGCTATTCTCTTTTGTTCTTTAATTAAATGAAAACAGATGTTTTCTGAAGTAAAGCGGAACCATTACTGGAGTACTTAAAGTGTTAAGGTCTTTAATTTTTATATCAGTTTGGTCTACAATTCCTGATTGTCTTTACTCAAGCTCAACATTAATGTCAAGCAAGTTACCTAGGAGACGAAAGAGATCAAAGAGACAAAAAACCCTCAAATGTCTGATTAATCAAGCCTGCAAACAGCTTATTTCTTTTAGCCTGCATGCAAGTATGAAAATGAGATTCTGGGAGCCGTACATTGTGCAGATTTGTTCATTCTTATCAGAACAAAGCCAGCGGCAGCTTATTTCATGGATCATTGGCACTGTCATCAGTGCTACACAGAACGGGTGACAGCTCCTCATTTTGAGGCTTGAACAAAATTAGCAAAAAGTCGGCACAAATTAGCCTCTCATCTTTTTAGTAATATGACATTATTCATTTACTTTTTATCCAATTTTTAATTTTTTCCTTGTCAGCTATCCCTTTCTAGTGTTTCTTGCACAGCATCATAAAACACTTTTAAAACAAGCAAAGAAATGGCTGAAGTTGAAATATGTAAAGTTCAGGCAGAAGAGTAAACATTTTTATTAAGTTGCAACAGAATCTACCACAACTTCCAGAAAACTTCCTTGAAAATCAAAGACATTTAACAGCAAATATCATAAAGACTTTTCATTAAGATAGCACTGTGCAATGTAAACACTGCATGATACAAGTAATAAGGCACAGATTAAGGAACTGCTCCACAAATATTTAGGTGTGATATACAAAACGCTAAACCCACAGAAACTCTTAACAAAACATGTATTTCAAACAAGTCCTGAAATATCCTATGATCATACCAGCCATACCAAACAGCCTTTTAATATAGTGTTACAGCTTCTCATCAAATATGAATCTAGTTATTTCAGGCTTGCCTTTAGCAATGATTTTCTCCTTTTATGTTATGGAATGTTATCCATTGCTGACGTATATAAAATATATAAAGCAAACAAGAATACCGAGTGGATTTTGCAGCGAAAATTGTCCCCTTTCAATGATGTGCTCAACTTCCACTGTAAAATACTTTGTAATACCTTTGTTGTATTTTTATGCTGTGTATTACAACATCAAATTATATTTGAATGACACAGTAATGGAGCAAGGACGCAAAACTGTTCTCATATTAAGCTCTTTGCTAGATTCAAACATTTAAATGCAAGTAACTTCTTCCATTCATGAGAAAACACAGCATTAAAAAATTAACTATAAGCTGTTAGATGCTTTACACAGCCCCCTTATAAGAAAGGCAGTTTTAAAAAAAGAACTGTAGTACTGTTTTCAGCAATTTCTTTATCTCTGTTCTTCTAAGTAAGAAAGCTTATTAACAAGCTTTGAACTTAAAATCACATTTACAATAATGTGCCATCAACAGTTTTATAAGCTAATTAGAAAAAAAGATTAATTAATGACTGGCTGCTAATAAAATGGCAATCATGAAGAAAGAAACCAAGGGTGCTAAGCTTCAACTACCACCAATTAAGAGCTAATTACAAACAAATTATATATGTGTTTTGCTGTGGGCTTTAATTTACTAAAATGGTTTTAATTAAAAGAGAAAACATGCTGATTAATTGAACTGCAGAAAAAATCTACAGTATAAACTGTGCTTTGTCTGTCTCTTTAATTAGACTTGTAACATCTGAAATCTTTTTTTAAGGTTTGTTAAGGAAAAGATATACATAATTAAGGGAGCATACGAACGTAATTCTAGGTGATAACCCTGCCGTGTTCCAAAGGTTAAAATAAAACAACCTCAATGAAGAGAGATATTTGGAAGCACCTCCACTAAGTGTTAGAAAGAAAATCCTTCGGAGATAAAAATTAAACTCTTTTTTTTTCCCCCCCCCCAGGTCTTCCAATGGGCAAGACTTTCAAGTTAATTGTTGCCTGGTTACATCCCATCTAAAATTGTATCAATCTCTTCCAGTACCTAAAAGCACTATGATAAATTGTGAATGCTGCACAGAATTTAGAAATGAAGCTTTATTTTACCAACAGAAGAGCATGAAGCACTATAACCTCTCCATCTGTAACGGTAATGTGTGTGTGACCTCATGATCAATCATATCCTACCCAGATTTTCAAATGGAAAACAGCTTCCAGAACGGGTCTCTGGTTATGACATACAACCTTGATCATGTACTTCCCATTCCAACTTACACGCTTAGAAGTTACTTACAGACAATAATTTGATCATTAGAAAATGGTCAAAACTGATGCCATCAGTTTTGAAGACAATAGCAGGACTGATCTTGCTGTAACATGAGAATGATATCCCAGTGAACAGCCAATTAATTTTGTTGATTACGATGCACATCTTTCATGTGAGCTTGATGACAATACCATAGTTTCCCTATAAGCTGTAGCTATCTAAAAGTGTTTCAGCAAAATGCCAGCAGCCACTAAACTGAGCACTTAGGAACAGTGCTGTCAAAAATCCTGTGCTATTTAGAGACTGACAACTACTTCAGTAATTGAGCACGCTAAATTACGAAGTATTTTAAAAGTTCCTTTTGATGGGAACGTCTAATATGGTCAAGATTATTTTATCATGTTACAGTCCTCAGGCTAATGTGCTCTTAGACAACATGGCACCTACCTACCAGGCAGTTAACACAAAAACCACAAGTAAATGCAAAGTTTGAGGTTTTGCCTGATTAGTTCTCAGAATATTCGAGCTGTAAGAAATCAGCATTCTACTTCTTGAGGCACTGCACGATGATTGGAGTACAAAAGCACTATGAAAAATTCTTTAGGGAAAAAAAGCTTGAAAAATATTTTCAGATTTATGGTGGTTGGGAATCTTTTAAAATTATTTGGTTTAATTAGGAAAATAACTTTTGTAAGTATCACTCCAAACTGAAACCAATTTACAGCAAAGTGAAATTACCAGATACCTCCACATACCATGTTTACTTAAAAGGATAAACACCTCCAACCATGCACTCTCACAGTGCTCTCATTTATCAACATTTCTTCTTCAAAAACAATCTAGGCAGATCCCCACAAACAAAGTAGGAACAGTCAGAGTACATTTCCAGACATTATTCCAAAAATCTTTTTTGTAAGCATAAGAAAAGTTGATGTAATTCCAAGGGTCTGTTCCCAGGTATGTATCCAAGTACCTGCCTGGCATTAAATCTCAACTACCTGACCCCAGAGCATCACCAAGAAAAGAGTTTTATCTCAGCCCAGCCAAGTGTCCGCATAAACTTAATTCTATCAACAGCTTTCGTTCTAAAAGGTTCAGAATTTGAAGTAACTCCTATCTTAATATTAACACTTCCATTGGCATCTCTCAAACAAGTCATCATTAAATGCAGTGTTTGAACAATAGCTTTATGAACGCCCAGTTTACATTTAAAAGCAGAACTTTAGAACATGAAGGATTTTGCCAATGCTGAAAGCCCTTGGAACATTGTAACAAAGACAGCAACTGGATTACAATAATAAACCTTAATTATGTGTATTATACCAGCACACTGCAATGAATTGCTAGTTATTTAATACTAATAGTACTATGTTGCAGGCATTACAGAAATAATTCAGTTTAACAGTGTGTTTAAAAATCCACAGTGAATTAAGATTAAGCAGTAATCTTATGTTGATGCTCAACAAAATTTACCAAAGGTGTGGTGATCCTATATACTGTAACTGCACCACAGCACTCAGACACTCAAGCTAGAGCATCTAGAAGAAGCAGGGTTATGATACCCTAAATTATTCCAAAGAATGTAAAGCAGACATGACCCTACTCTCTCAGGAAGAATTTCATTCATATATAAAATAATGCAATCAAGAATGTCAGGATTTCTAGAACTCTTAGTGAAGCAGAATATGCTACAAGAGAACACACTGTGGGGATGGCCAAGGAGGCTACATTTTGAGATCTGCTACTGTGGTAACTCCCAAACTGCAATCACTTTTCTAGTCCACAAGCTAGGATAACAGGAGACAAGGGGTAATACTTGGGGTACATAACAGGATACAAGGGGTAGTGAGGTTTGCCAAGAGATTAGACCAAATATCATCATCACATTCATCACAACTCATTTTAACAGAAATGCAACTCCGAATAAGAGCGGTAAAACCTTTTTAGCTAGGGTCAAAATTTATGTATGAATCCACACATGCAGTCACTAGTAAATGCAGAGCCTTGTGCAAAAGGTACCCCCAAGTTTTCACTTCTCTCAGTCTAAAACCTTGAACGCTACTAGGTTAAGAAGTTTTGTTTTAAAAATCAGCATTTGTGCATATCCGTCAGAGCAACAAATGTTGTATTGCCCAAAGCCTCATTTGCAGCAGTACAATAACATTTTCCTTAAAGAACCTGCAACAAGTACCACATGGAAACCAGAAGACCCAAACCCTTGAAGCAGCATCATTTAGGCTTTCAGGATGCAAATTTCAGTGATCCACTCACAGCAGCTAGATTATGCATATTGCCTAAATCATCACCGATTTTTAAGCAATCTGATTTTTAAAAATGTTTTCTCACTGTGTCATAGAGATAGCATATTGACAGCATCATTTTGGCAGTCCTTTGCTTTTTAGGGCATGTTTTTAGTGCTTATTCTCATCATCTGTTTATTTTTGGCTTCATTTTTCTAAATACTGAAGCTGCCCTATCAGTTTCACAGGCTTATAAATGTTATACATCAAAAATTAGTTTCACTTATTAAGGCAGGAAACGGCTTTAAGAACTCTGGGATCTGTGCCTCAAAGCAAAAGCTTTATCAGCAGGTTCCAGTCACTGCTTCTTGCAAAAGAAAGTGGTGCCAATTAAAACCCCATACACCTGATTTCAAAAAGAACACCTACCCACCAAACATTTTTCACACAGTTGCAAGGGGGGCTGCACCCCAAACAGAAGGTGGCCGTTTCTCATAAACTCCCTGCCCCCAACCCTGCAACACTGCTCAAGAAAAATGAAAACTAAACATAAAAAGATGAAGTTGAGATAAAAGAACAATAATTCACCCACTTATTTCTCTAGACTTCAGAAGTGGTGAACTTCAATACAGCCCTAGTATAGCTCCATGCCTGACTTACTCAGTGTTGTGTTGCATTTGGAAGTTTGAGGGATAGAAATAGCCACATACTTTAAAAATTAACTCACTTCTAAGAACTATTTTGTAAAATTAATTTTAACAGGGACACTTCTTTAAATTGCAAAGAGAAGGGAAGTAGCGATTGAGTCAATACAATATGAAAGCAGCGTTTTAACTGTACTTGTATACAAAACAATGATTCTTGTATCGACCTCTTCCATAATCAAATCCTTTTCTGTAGCTCTTCACTGAATCAGAATTCATCACTGTTAGAATGATGTCCTTAGAATGAAAAGTATTTTAAAAGATCCATTTAAAAAAGAAATATGGCTTCTTAAAAAACACAATGAAAAATTACTCTTGCAGTGGATTATGTAGCACATCTTTACAACAGTAGAGAACCCCAATGAATTCAACATGGATTCTGCCTCGACAGAACTCCTCATGAGATCAAGCCAGAGTCATTTGAGTTTTCCTTTCAACACACTATTTATTCAGATAAACGAACAGCTTCAAAACCAAGTCAAGGCTGTGAATACTAATAATGTTTCAAGCATTTTGTTTTCAGAATTACAACATACTAATATTTGAAAGTCAACAATTTGGAGCTAATGTTCCACAAATAATAATACATTGCAGTAGCACCTGGGAAATGCTAGATGTTGTACAATCCCACGGCTACTGAGATCAGATAACAGTTTATCATAAATATTACAAAACCTCAAAACTTCTTACATTAATTTGTTTTTATAGTCAAACAATTTGCACTAGAACCTCAGTATGTTTTATTGATTATGATACTCTAACCACTTTAGAGTAGACGGGCTAATGACATTTGTGAAGGAGAACAGCAAGTGGTTTTCATGTTGTACACATGGAAGGTAATATAACAGTATCACAGTGAGAAGCTGGTCAGATTTAAACGGAGCATGAGGACACACTCTTATCCCTGTCAATAGCTGTTATCTTTTGGACTCAAGTTTTGTGATCAATGAAAAGGTGGATAAGGTCTAGACATCAGAAACTGCCCTAAGAGACTAAACGTAGGAGTTTAAGGATTGTGTAAGAACCTGTGCAGAGGAACAGTTAGTTTTACCTAATTTTCGAGAACCTTAAGAACTGTATTTCCCATCTCAAGAGCCATCTGTTTTTAAAGCCATTACAATATTGGGTTATATTGCATTAAACGGATTTATATCTGCAGCTTTACATTAAAGCTCAGCTTGAAACCCTGTACTTAGGAAACATTTTAAATATTTGTATGAGAACGAGAAGTACTTGGAATTTGTCTTTCTTAAAGCTTTGAACTTTAAACCTTTGAATTTTGCTACTATGCACAAAATTCTAACTCTGTGAAGACAGAAGAGTATGCGAGATAGAAGAATGAAAGCAAAAAAAATAATTTCCAATTTATATTTGTAATATTTATAATTTAAATTATATAAATCAGGTAGCTTCTCCACTAACCTCAAATAATACTTAGTTATTTTTTTATCACCCGGCTTCAAAACTATTCTGTATTTTTAGTCTAATTTTCTTCCTTTGCATTTTCTCCCCTGTGCACAAATAACAGTGGGTACCACAGCCTTCATGGATTTCAATTATGTACTTCAGCTGCTACCACCTACCATACATGCACCAATTCAACTGTTCCTTATATGAAATTGCGATTACCAGAGGTATCTGGTAGATTCCTCATCAGTTTTAAGTATTCATTAAGCACTACATACAAATTTAAAGGGTCCATTTTTTTGTAGCAAAGAGCAGCATAGCCTCCATAAAATTACCCAGCTACACCAATTAACATGACAGCACCTTTTAAAAGAAAAATGGTGTTTCTCTTACCTTGATTTTTTTTTTTAGATACACATTTTTATACTAGAAATTATGAAAAGGAGAAAAAAAATAAATCAATTCTTTCTATAAATGTCATCCTAAGGCTACA
Organism: Aegotheles bennettii; assembly: GCA_013398125.1. Lineage (NCBI taxonomy): Eukaryota > Metazoa > Chordata > Aves > Caprimulgiformes > Aegothelidae > Aegotheles > Aegotheles bennettii. Next base: position 373,025 of record VZRW01002441.1, on the reverse strand, counting down.
GCACTATGTTTGACATCCACGTACTCCCATTCTTCTTCAGAATTCTTCCAGCCATCAACTCCTGATCACGTGAATGCACAGGAAAAAAAGCACTCATGCACAAGTTTGGATATATCTCCTTATTTGGGCATGTCTTGCTCTAAGCTTGTTTAAATCTCTACCTTTCTTCAGGCTTCCCAAGCCTATTGAGAAGCAAATGCAAAGAAAAATCTGAGGCAGAGGGAACATCCTACTCCTGTTTTCTTGGCTTGCAAAATGGAAAAAAATAAATCTAAAGCTCAATACAGGTGACCAGTTACTGACTCCTCTGATTCCTCCTATAGTTAGTGACTCCTCTGATTCGTGGAGTCAGCATGAAGGCTTTAAAGCAAGGTTACTTGGGATCATTTGTGGTTATATTTTCAGTTTTTATACATAGCTACAGTTGTCCAAGCATCACTACATCAGCAGCAAAATCCTTCAAATCACTGACAGAAATCTGATTAGGAAACAAGAAATATGCCCCAAACAATCTTCAATGCTGTTATAGTAATGGCACTTTTTGTACTTTTTGTTCAAAACCAAATATTTTGTAAGAGTTTTTGTTAACAGCCCACTTACCTCACGAACAGCCAATCTATCACTCAGCTCCTCAGCCTTATCAATGTCACCTTCCGCCACAGACTTCTCTATGCTAAGTTCAAGACCAGACTACAAAAAGAAAAGCAAATATCTTTAGGACAAATAAAGAAACAACACGTTTAAAGGGAGTATCTCCTTTCTAAAAATACTTCTTTCATAAAATTCTCTCTTTAAGACGCTGCAGAAACCTGTAATTTCTACGTAACACAAATCACTTTGTCTGTGTATTGTAATGTACAGTATAATTAAGAATTCACCGAAAGGCTGGCTGAGCACAATCATTGCATTAGTTCCACCTTATGTGCAGGATAATACTGTGGGTTAAAAAAAATTACACGGACTAGTTTATGCCTGTCACAATAAAATTTCATCTGAAGATCTGGCTTATCTCTTCCATCCCTGGAGCTTTCTAAACAAATTGTGAAATATATGTGTCAGGTAACATGAAGAATGGCAATTACCACTGTATCGTTACAGTTCTAAGATCTTATCTTTATCCAAAAAACTGAGTTTCTGGCATGGTGCCACTCCACTGTGCTAATAAATTAAAAATTCTAGCAGTCTTATGGAAAACAATTAAAAAGCTTCAGAATTTAACCTCTGAAAATAAGAAAAAAGCCTCTGTGATCAACATACATTATCTGTAAATGTCCTTAAACAAGTTAACAATCAAAAGTATTTACTGGAAATTACAGTTGGAAACTTTTGAAGGAATACAGAAGGATAGCACAGCAGTAAGCACTGACTTCAGAATTTCACAAAAAAAACCATCACTCATAACAGAAGACAATTTATAGCCTCACAGGTTTAAAATATTAGTGATGCTAAAGAACACATTTGACAGTTTCATAACATACTTTAAAAGATAAAAGCAAACAGAATTCTTGAGAAACAGCGATCTGAAAGTACTGCACTTGAATTATTCAGGTGGAAGCTAGGAAAAAAAGGTAGTGCACAATTGGGAGTGGCAGTGATAGCCAATTCTGTTAGATGCATTTCCTGACATTAATGAGATCTACGTTCCACTAGTGATAAAACCTCCAAACTTATGTGAAGAGCATCTGCATTTTAACACTTTGGGCCTCATTCCTTCTGTATCCTGAGCAGTTTACTGACAACTAAATATTCATCAAAAATAAGAAGTCAGACAGAAGCAAACAATGTCCCATGACTTGCATGCAGAAACTTACTTTAGGCAAATGAAAAACACAAACTGTATCACAAAGGAGGCTAACTGAACATTTGACGTCAGAATTTACACAGGCCTTTCCTAGAAAAGCCACAGAACAAACAGTGCTATGAGGAACTCACAATATAATGAGTTTCTTAACTTGCCCATCACATTGTATCAGTTATTTCAAACATGACTAGTTATACAATAATATTTATGAACACAATGTGTTATAAATCCAGTAAAACTGTATGGTAGGTTTGGCCCTCTAATTCCTATATCCACTGGTGTCAACTAAAGGATTTATATTGCACATTTTAAAGCTAAAACATTAATAAAAGGTGAAAGAAAAAAAAGTCAAGCAATGCATATGAAGTGTTCCATCTCTCATGATAATAGAAAACAAAACCAGATCAGAAACAAGCATGGATGTGTCTCAAAAGAAAGCAGGGCAACCTTTCAATCCAAGCACAATTCATGTGATATCTAAAAGGAAATTCATAAAAAACATGCTCAAAATTATCCTTCCTCAGAGTGACTTGATCATTCACTCACTTTCCAAGTCTCAGTTTTATTCCTATCTTGGTTAAGGCTGAGTTCTTTTACTGCCAAGTACAAGCTGACATTGCTTTTGTATCAACAGTCACCTTTTGTGGAGCCCTGCTACCCGCAGGTGTTTCAAATCTATCATTGATTCCAAAGTATTGTGTAAGCTCTTTCCACTTCTCTTCATTTGCCAACTGCTGACTACTAAAAACAAACAAACAGAAGTCATTAATATAACCAGCTCTCTTTCCACAACTTGTAATATTCTTTGCAACACTAAAGGAAATTCTTCCATTTGGCAGACACGCTCTTTTCACCCATTCAGCTTATTAATTATTCCTTCCTCTCTGCAAGTGTAACTCCACAATCTTGAAAGCAAGCTTAAAGAATCATTTAAGTTGGAAAAGACCATTAAGATCATTGAGTCCAACTGTAAACCTAACACTGTCAAGGAGGAAAGAGAGGAGGAGGAGCAGGCTGAACAGCAGCTTGTATGCAGTCACATCACTAGGAAAAACATTAAGCCCATTAAAGTTACATTAAGTAACACATTTATGTTGATTTTTAAAACCAAGCAATGAAATCCATCAGGCAATTGCTGGTATCAAATTCAGCCTGGCCAACAGACACTGAACAACCTCAACTGATATTTTACATGACATTCGAAGCTATGCTTTTACAAGTTTTGCCTGACATAAAAAACAGACCTCAGATAATCAGATTGACCTGGTTATACCTCTTAGTCACTTCATCGTTCTTTTTCTGTTTTTCTAGGGAAAAAAAAATAAAATCCAACATTAGACAATAATACCCTACAGCATCCAATGAAGTTAACAGAATTATAATTGGTCACATTTCCTCTGAAAGATTGACACACTAGGATTTCTACCCCCTTACCATGTGGATTTAAACCACTCAGCTGTAAGGCTTTTCATACAAACAAACTGCTACAGTATCTGTGAAGGAGTTTTAACCAGAATACACAGAAGTATGTTTTACAGAATTACTAAAATACACTCAGCCACTATAAATCAGTATTAACTGAGTAAGCCCTACCACCTTTTTAAAAAGAGGACAAATATATTACTTGAACTTTAAGTGGCAGTTAACAACTTAGCCCTACAAGTGATGTATTCTAGCTATTATCTAGGATGGTTTTTTTCCAGCTGTATATATCTACTCAGGCATTCAATTACTGGTAGCAAAAAAAAACCCCAAACCCCAGCAAATCCCAATTCCAATGTATTTGATACCAAATCCATTTTGAGAAAATAAATTCTGTAATTATATAAAACACCTTTTCTGCGGCGCTTCCTTTTCCGGCTTTTGTTTTCCTGATTTGCTTGGGTTTTCATTTCACGGTTTTTCTTCTGAAGCTCCACAAATTTCTACAAGATTAAGAAAAGGCAAATCAGTATTTTTAAATTTTTTCCCTGTTTCTTAAAAAAAATTACATAACACGCTAAGAAATACTGTCCCAACATCTTGTGTACCCACAGCACCTTGTTGTATCTATTACACTAAAATTTATGCACTGAGAACATCCAACTCTGATGGTGTTAAAATGGAATTGGCTCTAATCTCTCATCACCTCTCGCTGACATTCTGCCCTCCCTAAATCCCAGGACTATTCAAACCCAAGAGTTTTCTCATGGGACTTGACACTGAATACACTTATGCTGGTTGTGCACTCCCGAGCTACTCCACAGACTATAACTGTTTGCAATCCAAGTGCTCCTGCCAGCACAGCCCTTGCACAGCAGGTTTCCTGCACGGGTGGGTAGATGGAGGAGAGCAACTGGTTTTTGCCAATTGATATTTTGACTCAAAAGCCTAAAACACAGATTGCTTTGCTGATATTTTTTTTTCTCTTCAGTCTTTACATGCAACAGGAAAATCAAGAGGTTATAAGCAACTCTGAACCTAAATGCCTGCATCTAACCCCTACAGAAAGCAGAAGGGTGCACCTCTCCTTCACAGTTATGCATCACCAGCACAGTGCATGATACACTTGGCTGTGCATCCTTATTCATGCAGAAGGCAGCTACAAGGAAGCTCAGAGCCCACACACTACCAAAAAAGCAAGTCTTTATGCAGCTGTATAGTTACCCAAACATCTCCTGCTGTGCTTCCAACCAACACAGCACTAGAGGAGGGAAGTTACATTTACTTCCTATATAAATTCCTGTTCCCCTTCCTTGAAACAACCTAAGGTATGTTACCATAACTGCACACTGATCGTATTTAATTTCATTTAATTTCAGATTTGCGTATTGAAAACTCAACATCAGAGTTATTTTTAGTTAAAAATTAGCCACCTGACTTTGAGCATGCTGCATTTATACTCTGGACATCGGGAGACCTGTCATGATACCCACATTCCACATATTTAACGAAATTCCAGGAGGGCACGTTTGAGATTCGCCTTCTCCATCTGTCACCGACACCACCACGGCTTCACTGATGGCATCACTTCCAGCTCTACTCTCCTGAAATTCAGACAGCTGAACTTTTCCAACATCTTCCTTTGCATCTTCCTTTGAAATGGAACCACGTGATTCATCTTCCTCATCAGAACTTAACTCAACATCGCTTTCGTTCAGCCCTGGAGGTAACAGTCCACTCCACATCTTCCAGTTTAAACAAGTCCAGGCCACTTCAAGTCACTGCAAAGACACCAGAGCCACGTGAGCTTACCCATCCCAAGATAAAAACATATCTGCAGAAGAGAGATGCAGAAGAGAGAAGCAGAATGCCTGCAGAAGAGAAAAGCAGAAATACTAAAACATGTACACAAAAACATTTTAATTTAGAATATAGAATTGTTTTGGTTGGAAAAGACCTTTGAGATCATCGAGTCCAACCATTAACCCAGCACTGCCACGTCCCCCACCGAGCCATGTCCCTCAGCACCACACCCACACGGCTCTCAGACCCCTCCGGGGGTGGGGACCCCACCGCTGCCCCGGGCAGCTGTGCCAGGGCCTGACAGCCCTTGGGGGAAAGAGTCGTTCCTCAGATCCAACCTCATATCTCTTAGAGAAGTACCTCTCCTTAGGTGCTTCAGGCGAGCACACCAAAAAGCCCCCAGTACTCACTGTTCCGGAGCGGAGCAGAGGATTTACGCACACGGCTGAAACCACCAGCCCTCTTTCTTCTTCCCTGCCCCTTCCCGTTCCCCGGTCCCCGCTCGCTCTCAGGGCGGTACCGCAGCGAACGCCACGGCAGCGCGGCCCGGCCCTCCCGCCGGCGCCTCCCGGGACA
>VZRW01002441.1:227671-367102 GCA_013398125.1 Aegotheles bennettii | reverse complement strand
CTCAACCCCCCTCAACCCCCCTCAGCCCCCCTCAGCCCCTCTCAGCCCCTCTCAGACCCCTCAGCCCCCTCAGCCACCAGGCCCCGGCCCCGGCCCCGGCCCCGGGCAGGAGGTGCCTGCCCGGGCAGGGGGTTCTCCCCTCCTCGCAGTGAGGCCTCTGCAGGCACAGAGCAGCCTGCTGGCAGAAGCTCCAGAAGGGTCTGACGGCCCAGGCTGTGCAAGCGAGGTGATTCTGTCAGAATTAACAGTAGTATGCCAGAGAAAAGGCAGGGGACAAGTTTTACAGCAACCCTAGCTGCCATAAAGGAGATGGTGTCTATTCTGAAGGGAATCCTCGTGATTTATACAGTGCCTGAGGGTTTATGCTGGGACAGGGTGACTCGGGTCCGCAGCCTGACTCTCCAAGGATGGAAAAATCCTCTTAAAGTTCCAACTAACGCCTTGGATTCATGTGGTACAGAGAAAACCCCAAACACTCTAGTCCTAGATCTTGAGAGGTTGTGCATTGCCTGCCAGCACCAGAGCTCTCACGTTCCTTAAACTGCTGTGAGAATGTGGAAAAGCTTTCCCAAACTGGTCTGGAATTCTGAGCCGGGCAGCAGTGCTAAGGTGCTCCAGAGGTGAACAGTGAGCCTATGCAGAGCATTCAGGAAAGGACTTGCTTATTTGGATGATTAAACCTTCTGGTCCCTTCAGGTTGCTTAGGTGAGACAGATGAAACAAGGATTTGGGAGCAGCCTGGCTATGACTCAGCATGAACATCTGGAAGGACATTGAGGTGCTGGAGCGAGTCCAGAGAAGGGCAACGGGGCTGGGGAGAGGTCTGGCAAACAAACCTTATGGAGACCAGCTGAGGGAACTGGGGTTATTGAGCCTGGAGAAGAGGAGACTGAGAGGAGACCTTATTGCCCTCTACAACTACCTAAAGGGAGGTTGTAGTGAGGCTGGTGTTGGTCTCTTCTCCCCAATTGCTGATGACAGGACGAGAGGAAATGGCCTCAAGTTCCATCAGGGGAAGTTTAGGTTGGATATCAGGAAGAAGTTCTTTCCTGAGAGGGTGGTTGGGCACTGGAATGGGCTGCCCAGGGAGGTGGTGGAGTCACCGTCCCTGGGGGTGTTCAAAAAATGGGTTGATGAGGCACTTGAGGCCATGGTCTGATGGTCTAATGGTTAGGAATATGATGGGATAAATGTTGGACTTGATGACCTTGGAGGTCCCTTCTAACCATAATGATTCTATGATCTGGCATGTGAGGAGCAGCAGGAACGGAGGCACAGAGAGACTGCAAGGAAAAGATGAAGGGATGAGGCAGACATCACTAGCACTGAAATGTGTCTGAAAGATGGGAGGGTTTGTGATTGAAATAGTTTGTAAGAAGATGCGTGTTTGAGCAATGATTTGACAGATTGAAAACTACATCTCTGTCAAGACTTCTAAGAAGGGAATTGCTGACACCAAATCTGGTCACAACCCAGTTGTGGACAAACAGTTCATCTGTGAGGGGAACGAGAAAAGGGCAAGAGTTTGTTATGAAGATGGATAACAGGGAATATGGCGTTGAGGAGGGATTTCTTGGTGGATCACAGCGTCTGGGATTGGCTGTGCATGGAAGGAAAAAACACCTTTCTCATGGTCATGAAACAGATGTTCAGATTCATTTTATGCCATAATTTTGCATCCTCAGATTCATTTCTAAAATCAATTAATTCCGTAAGTAATCACTTTTTCATGAACTACATGTAAATTTCACACTCAGCTTGCTAACTAGATTTTCCTCTCATCTGGGAAATCAATTTTTAAGAGATTTATTTTATTTACATCTAATAATTGATTGTATTTGGCATACAGATAAGTGGTAATTGATAAATGTATTGATATTGGACAATCATTGCCATTTGCTCTAGCAAGATGTTAGACCACTAGGCAGCATGGTATTTTCTTAATGTGAGCTAATTTGAGAACATTCCAAAAACTGAAAGTTGTGTAACATCTTAGTTACCTGTAAATCTATATGTTTTGTAGGGATACATTTTCAGAAGGCAAGTTTAATTTCATGACACAATTTGTATCCAAACATTGTGCTCTTTATTTAGTACCCACAAGCCAATTTGTGGCACAAATTGGCACTGGTAGTGCACACAAATGAAGTAACTCAAATGTCGATCTGCATTTCCTTTAGAAATTGCAAATGTATTGTATTTCTAATTTAAAAAGCCAAATTTCAGGATAATTTCCAGTTCTCTCACAACAAACTCTGGCTTCTCACAGGTTCTCCCGTCAGAAAAGAGGTGGAAAGACCTCCCTGGCTTTCAGCAATCCAGAAGCATTTGTATTCAAAAGGTCAGTGGCTGCTGAAGTACAGAAGAGATTGTTGGCTACTTAAAAGAATTTGCAACTTGCTGGTTTTTTTGTTGAAACAATATGTAGAGTATTTTTATGTGGGGAGGAAGGGAGAGGCAGCACACCCTTGTGACCAACACTGAAGTCCCTACACCAAATCTTACTTCAGTGTCAAATTCTTCTCATGCCAATTTTTTGTTCCACATCAAGCAAATATTCAAATCATCTGATTTATTTCCTTTTGGTCAAGTGAGTTCCTTTCTCACTTGAACTCCTGTCCTGGAGACCTGCCAAACGATGACTCTTATGAATGAAACAAGTCGTGCCCCTGAGAATCCCATGGAATATCAAACTAGTAATTACAGGTTAGATATTTTTGATGCTATCATTAAAAACTAATTGAGCTTTAGACAGAAGGCCTACTGCAAGGAGATGTAACATTGAGTTTAATTGGGAACTTTCAGGATCTCTGTGAATTTTCAGGTTCTAGGTGATTTTCTCTAGATCTCTGTTTCCTACCTTTGTCTTCTGCTGTTGGTTATTTACAGATTCTACTCTGAGTCCCAGGTGTTATAGTTCACTTTGTCAGAAGTATTGTCTTGTGGCAACAGGAACATGAAGTTCCTGCTACGGGGAATCTGTATAGCAGAGCAGACAGCCTGCTCAGGAATTGAAAACCACAGCTCTGGGGTTGGTCTTTCTGTCGTTACTGTAGAGTGACCCAGTATTAGTGTATAGCACCATGGTACTTCTCGTTCATGCTGTCCTGAGGTGATCTTAAGCAAGTTTGCTTGAGAAGAGGACATCCTGTATTCATTTGGGTCACCAGTCTCTGCTTCTGGTGCTGTTTTTACTCCTGATACTCTTTAGGTTGGACTCTTCATACCACCACCGCATTCAGCAGTGTGTATCAAGCCTGAACAGAGCATTTCTCCACGCCTCTACTTGTTTTCATGTAGCAGCACTGAGAACAAGTGTCCTGCTAGTCCCTGGGCAGAAGGTGTTGATTATGTCCACAAAACTCAGCATTGCTTGGGTTCTTTCCAAGACACTGTCTGAATGAATAACTAACAAAAGTGGTCAGATTTGTCAGATACCAGATAAGCCAGGGACTGTGTACCTTCCCGATTCCCACGGCAGGTTCTCACAGTGGAGTTCTCCAGATCAGCTAGGGGTTGGATTGTTGGGCTTCAGGGCACAGTGGAGGCCTGAACTATCACCTCAGGCATAAATGCTTGAGGCTATGTTTAGCTAATCATAAATAATTATGTACGTGCTTATTTCCACAAAATACACAGTTTCCTAGTACAGAAATGGAATCTACTACAGCATAAATTATGCATTATTAGCTTTATCTTGGGTTTTTTGGCAGTAAATGAGGACATCAGAAACTTTTCTGTAAGCATGGAAATATGCTACATTTTATCCTTTTGAGACAGTGTTTCGGAAATGTGTCGAAACGATCAAGAACTGAATTCTTGTTTAAACATAATGGGAAGGCCTTATTGTATTAGCAGATTACAGTCATTGTGTTAATATACTATCTACCTTGTATTCATTTTTGCTAACATAATGAGAATTTTTTCTAGCATGATTATATTTTAATACAATCAAATGATGTTGGAAAGGAAAATTAATACGATTTTAAAGGGAGATGTAAGGACAATAAAATAACCTCTGTTTTTTTCCTAAACTTTTAATTTGTTGCTAACTTAAAAAATACTTTTTATTAATCCTTTAAAATAATTATATTCAAATGAGCATTTAAAGTCAGTTAAAAGGATTACAGAGAGGTTTTTTCCACGTACTGTGCCATATAAGAACCAAATTAATTCTCTCTAAATAAACATTACAAGAACCATCATAGAGACAATTAATGGAAATCTCCAAAGAGCATTATCTAAGACCGTACATTAAGGTATATTAGTAAATATTCTATAGCATATTTTGTAAGTAGTAATGGTGTTTTGTAATTCGAGCTCTCTTTACCTCATCCAAAGTAAGACTTCAATCCAAGCAGGCCCTTGCCTGAGCCCTGACTGAAGCCTGTCGAAGCCCGTGGAAAGATTTCCGTTGGTTTCATTTAGGTTTGGATTAGGCCAAGAGCGTGCAGCAGAGAGCACAGAGCTGTTACACTGCAACATGAGTTGGCTGCGTGTGTGTACAGTTGGTTTATACACCAGAGATTGTCTTCTGTCAGTGGATCTAAGTCTCAGGTCCCCTAGTGTTCTCATTCCCATGTTCTCAAGGACACTAAGCAAAGAAAAATGGGAAGTGATGTAACAAAGAATAGTATTCTGAAGAAAAAGAGGCTGGAGTATAATCCCTGTTGTACAGCTGAGAAGCTTTGCTATGTTCTCCTTTCTTAGTCCTTGTGCTGCTGCTGGCTGAGAAGAGCTCCATGGTCAGTCGGCCGTGCTCTTTGTTATGCAGCGTCAGAGCAGGTCTGCTCAGATGCTTCTGACTTTGCTTGTTTGACAGCACTACATAACTGAACAGTGTAGGATCAAGCTGGAGCTTTCACTGAGAAGATTGTCATACTGTCATTTACTGTGTCCTTGTTCCTCTGAGGTTTGTGTTTATTCAGCTGCTTGGGACCTGATGGCTGTAAGGTGTGCTGACCTGATCCCCATGTTGCTATAACTGCATTTGTTACTTCGAGTATGAGATATGTTTTACAGGACCTGCAGCCATATAATTCACTGCAATATAGACATCATCTCTATCTGAGAGTCTTCTCCTGGTACAGGACAATTTGGGGCAATCCAAATACTTCAATCCCAGTTTTGTTGTAATGAACGCCAAAGTCCTTATGCTGGATTGGGATCTTGGATACATTTCCTCTGCTCTGGCAAGAGAAGAGAAACGCCCTTCTGCCGTAGCACTGAATGAAATATCATCTGGCTGTTTTCACACGTGAAGAGTCAGAAAGCAGTTTTCTTAAGTTCTCAGTGAGTTTTTCTTTGTGTCCTAATTGACGTTTTTAGAAGTGCTGTAGTAAGCCTTGCAGCTGGGAGTTCCTTCACATGACACTGAGATACAGAGCCAGGGCCAGGCACTTAACCTCTCACTGGTTTAGTCTGTGAAACAAACAACACTGTTTTAAGTACTTTTCAAGGATATTAGATAAAATTAATTAGTTCAGTATTTGTACTGCAATAAAGGTCTACGTGATTGGAAAGTCTTGTAAGAATCTCAGTCTTTTTAGTTTTGTTTTGTGTTGATTTAGCTCTGAAGGGCTAGTTTTGATACTCCATACCCTACTTCAAATGTGCTATTGTTTTATTTATATAAATAACAGCTGATTTTTCAAGCTACTGTGATGAACCTATTTAGTCTCTGTGTATGCCAATGCCCTCTGCTGGTTTGAAACACGATTGCTCAGCAGAGGGTATTGCTGTTCTCCTTTATTGAGGAAACTGTGATACCTAAATTATTTTCTTTAGAGTGTGGTAGAATTTTGGTAGTGCATCCAGGCTCTCTGTGAAGTGCAAGTAGCTGCACCATGGGCAAACTGACACCTGGGTGACTTGTTGTGCTACATGCGTAATAGTGTGCCAGCTTTTTTGTTGCCTTCTGCCTGTTTTTGTTTCACTGGATTTGCTGTTCTTGCTGTGAATGACAGGCTCATAGGTAGCTATCTTGAGAAGGAAGAAAACACTTACCTGAGACTCATTCAGTACAAAGCTGCTGTGTAGATGTTCTCTCAACGCAATGGCCACCTCTCCAAGGAGCCTCTCTGCTCTTCAGCCTGGTCCAGGGCCTACCTTGGAAGGCAAGGGGCAATTGTGTTGACAGGCTGCAGTATAAAAAACCCTTGAGGCATGGAGCCACAGAGGTAATGAAGTGCCTTGAGGAAAAAGTCTTAACTATCAAGGGATGGATCCGCTCCCCTCTGCCACAAACCAGGGGTCACGTGGCTGAGGAATGTGTATCCAAAGATAATGCTACCTTCAGAGAACTCTACTTACAGGTAAGTAACTCTTCTTTAAAGGAGGTATCTTTGTGTGGCAGACTGTTTATGGGAGCAATTTGAATTGAACTTTAAATGAAAAAGGCATATCTCTGTAAGTGGTAATAATTTTAGTCATCTCGCTGTGGCTAGGGGTTGTGGAATTCATTAGCACAGATTAACATATAAAGTGGGTGAGATATCTAATAGCAAACGTAGAGGTTTAGGGACCTTAATTCATCACTGAATGAACAGCGTGTACAGTATTAGGGACTATGAAATTTTTAATTTACACAAAGTGTCCAAGAATATAGGGAATAAATTTAAACCCAAAACAGATAATGGAGCTGTGCCCTGCCTAGCTGGCAAGTTGAATTGTTTTTACACTGAGTGAAGAAAGCTAATTATCCCAAGCACAAGGAGACTGCTAAAAATAATAAGATTATAAAGAATAATTTGCTGATATAATTACACCAAAATTGGGTACACACAATCGTCAGATACATGTATTGCTTGACCTGGGCGAGAAAGTGAAATAAATCCTTCCTCTATAGCCTTCGTAAATTTGTTTTTATCATCTCCAAGTGGTGTTTGCACAGGCAGCACAATTTGCATGTGTAATGTGGCTGTACAAATTGACAACAAGTAAATTATTCAAGGAAATAGGCTGGTCGTGGGTCTGAACTATCTCGCAAAGCCTATTCATTTTGAAGAATCACTGAGACGTGAAGCTCATACATCAACCATTTTCTGACAATCCTCAGACTTATTGTCTCCTAAAATGTCATTATGGCTATTATTTATGAAGCTAATTCATTTATTAATATATATTTAACTCTGACTTGTCATGCACCTTAGCAGGCATTCTGTGCACTGCATATTTTTGAATAGATGAAAGAGTTTTGCATGCTTTAATGATTACTGTAAGCTGCTATAGATTTATAGAATGCAGCTTTATTATCTACTTGCATTAATACCTTTTTGTAACTTTTTTTTCCTTAAGGCCATCAAATATAAATGGCAAATGACATATCCAAAAGATTGTATAAAAAGAGATTTTCTCAGAATTTCTTGAATTTTAGAGCAAAATGAGGTAGCTAACTGTTAAGGCCTGGTTCGTGTTTAAGAATGTATAACAATTGTTGATTTTTTGTGTATTTTGCTAAAAATATAGGATGAAATGAATAAATTTTGGTGTTTATTATACTTTCCTCTTTGAGGACAAGCGGCCATCTTTTGATCATACCAACAGGGGGAGTACAGTTTAGAGGGGGGAAAATGCAGCGGATGGAAAATACATCCATCCTGCCATAGTATACATAGAATATAGATAATTTCTCTCATATAGAACGGTCCTTAGGAAATGAGCAGCACAGAGAGTATGGATAATGAGGTTGCCTATGGTTCATGGATTTTTTCATCTTGATTCACTTATCTTTAGGGCATATTAGAAGACATAGGGATCACAGTAACCCTTCTCTGACATCTGCAGAGATTTAAATTAAAAAATGCAATCTACTATGAGAAACATATTTGGGGTTGTTCTAAATTTTATTACACTCACAGAATCCAGATTAAACTTATAATTATAATAACAAATTGGCTAATTTAAATGCATAGTTATTATGACTGTGCGGTCAATTTGACTATTTGCAAGGGCCCATCATCAAAATTTGAGGCTACTGGCCAGTAGCTGAAGAAATGATTTGGAAGTTATGAGCTCCTGCTTGTGATACCACCCACAGATTTGATAGGTCATTTGGTCTTGTTCCCCCAGTGTTCCCATCTGCAGGATGAGAATAAAAAGTTTTACTTGTCTCCTGGTGACACAATGGTTTGGGGTAAAGGAACTTTCTGGTCAGAGTTGTTCTTCAGCATTAAAATTAGGAATTGTCTTATTTTTCAGCTGTTCCCAGGATGTGCTAGGTAGTAAAAGCCATGTGATTATGTTATACCATGGAATGGACAGTCTATGAATAAGGAGGTATTTCATACTGAATCTTTACCTTAAAATCTTGCAGAGCTGTGTTCTTTATGGTCAGAGCTATTTCACCTTAAGCAAAAGGAGAACACAAGAAAGTCTTCAATGTTCAGAAATCTTTGCCAAACTATTACCAACTCCTTAGGTAGCATGAAGGTTTTTGGAAGCTAATATTATAATGCTAAATATTATAGATAGTCATACTGGAAAACTCATTAATTTGGGTTCTCTAACTTTTTTAGAATGCTAATAAGAACACAAAAAGATTCAAGTGGCAGAAATAAAGACACTGTGAGAAACCAACTCAATCCAGACAAGAGCAAAGAAACTTGACATGTGGTTCTGAGTATGTGTGGTGAATAACTAAGGCTCTTTCACGTTTGAAAGTGAGTAAGAATAATAACATTCTGTGCTTCAGAAATGGGAGCTTATGTTTCCAAAAGCATGCTCTCACTTTTGGTACTTGCAATTTCAGGTGCCTGCCTTAAGACATCTTAGAAGGCAAACCCGGACTTCCAGTCTATTATTTTTTTAACTGAGGGTAGTAGAGTGATATAAATTTGCCCTGTGGTAACTCAGAAAAATTTTAAATTGGAAAAATACATTATTGAACTGGTGCAGCTTAAATTTAAATATCTTTTGCCGCTTGAAAAACTTTACAGTTTAAATATTGCTTGATCTTTTGTATTTCGGAAGAAAAACAGTCTTTGTGGTCATACTTGCAATCATTCAGTAATCAATGCCTTTATGATAATTTTTTAACTTGCTGACCAGTTTCAACTAAGAGAGGTAGACACACAACATCCCTACAGGTTTGTTGACTATAGCCAGTTAAAGACAGAGACAGAAATTTGTCACCACTGAATTAATGAAGACTGATTTCTAGCATATTTTTGTGTTAGCTTACAATTAATAAGAGTATTTAGGTAATTTCAAAATGACATGATAAAGAAGAAAATTAATTGAGTGCTTCCTTGTTACATCAGAACATGTTAAGAGACTTCCCAGCTACAGTTTTCACTAATAAAACAGAATTTGAAGAGATTGACTGAATAGTTTAAAAATAATATTTCTTTTCCTCATCCAACAAGAGATTATAGACATCTGCAAGGATCCTGTATGGCACATCAAACTCTACTTCATGCCATTACCATGCACAGTAGTGGGGTTACTTTCTTCTTTTCCAGAGATCAAAATTACACTTGCTACATAAGTTATTAATTCATCTTTATTCAGTAACCTGTAAAATTCAGAGTGTGGAGAGGGTGCAAATCTGCTTGATTGTTCTGGACAAAATTTTTCAGCTGTGATTTTCTGAGTGGCTCAGCTGTACAGCCGCAGAATGATGTGCAAGGAAAGTGCCCCATCAGACTGCCTTGTGCAGCTCTTGCTGCTGCTCCTGATGACACTAATCCATATTCCACTTCTAAGTTGGCTGCTTCTCAGGGAAACACTGCTGCTTCAACATCTTTTACTGCTGATCCTGCTTTACATTTTTGGAACAACCCAGGAATTCTCACATCCTCCTTTATAACTAGGGAAAGTAAACACAATTTATTGTTTCATAAAACAAAATTTGTGAACCGTAAAATCATTATGCATTCTAGCTGTACTGCCTTGTGCTGTGCTCAGGAGCATTAGTACATCCTGGGATAGTCTCTGTTGGGCTGCCATGGTATCAGAGTGTATGGATAGCCTAAAAAGTGACCAGCTTGAGATTCTCCCAATGTGTTGGGTCTCTGCAGCTACAATAGTCAACTCATTTTACAGTAGGCAGTATGTCAGCAATATGCCAGGTGGTACCCAGAGGACTGCCTGTAGCCAGCTGCTTGATAATCCCTTGAAAGCTAAAATCAGAAAGGACGTAATGTGAGCGGCTTCTAGATGCTGTAGTTGCTGCAACCAGCCTACCTACCTCTACCCCACAATTGCTCTCCTTTTAACTATACTGAATGTGTACTTTGGAGAAGAAGGTTTGAACTATCTTATAAAAAAACCCTAAATAAAACAAAACCCAGGCTTATTCCTTGTGTAGCACCCTTCATTCTGATGCAGTCACCCAGTCAAGCATTATCACCCGTTACGCAGCTAAAGGATACTAACCATCAGGGTACCATGGGAATGCAATAACAAGAGCTAGGTTGTAAACCTCAGTGCTTAATCCCAATCAAATTCCAAGTTAAGTGGTTCTATTTGCCCCCTAAACAGACAACCAAGTCTTCACTTTTGTTTTAAGCATTTGCACAGTATTGCCAAGTGCTGATGGTTTCAGGAATAGGGGTTGTGTATCAGCAGTGGAAGCAGCCGTGCCGTGTCATTAATTGTATTTGCAAAGCACATTGGTGGTTCTCTGGGATAGCGTAGTCTGTGCAAAAGGTAAGCTAACTGGGGTGGATATTTTGGGGGATGAAAGAGTCTACTGAACACACATTAAGTGGGTGCTATTTATTTTTTTAAAATACCTTAAATGGCCTTTGATTAGAAAGAAACACTTCAGGATAAATTATTTGTTTAACTAAAAGAGGAATTGATGGTTGTAAATCAACAAGCATTTTGGAAAATGTTTCTTCATAATTCCAGAGAGAATTAGAGACTGTCGGGCAGATCATTGTAATTTAGCACATTTTAACCACAGTTTTGTAGTATCTCATTATTTTTCAACAGTAATTTTCCAAAAGCTTTGGGTTTGGAATGTTGTTAAAAAATTAGGTGTGATACTTACAATACAAAGAATCCTATTCTTTTCTCATTAAAAATTGTCCTGCCTATTTGCAGTTTACACAGAGCTGGTTTCCAAGAGAATGATATAGTTTAAGAGATGGAGGCATAATCTATATCATCCTTTATCTCTTAACAGCCAATAATTTGTATTATAAGTACCTAGCGTATTTTCTTCATCCTTTTTTTCCTCAAAACTGCACAATGTTGGTCTGTTTCTTTTTTTTTTGCTGAGGAAATGAATGTTTTGATAAGGGCCCAGTCAAATCAGTGCTGAGTACTCTTAAATTCTAAATTTAGTGTTCCCACTCTAGATTCTTAGTGTATCTAGTTACAGATATTTCAAAGTGTAAGAAAGCCCCAGTCACATGGTTTTTATATTGAACTGTGTGTGCACAGCAGAAGTCTATCTGATGTTGATTTCTGGGTGGGTTTTTTTAAGGTTGCACCTTCCTTGCTGCCCACTGTTTTATTATGGATAAGTATCAGTGAGATTGATTCTTCTAGCCTGTCTTGGTGTATGAATCAAAAACAGTCTGGTTTGTGTCAGGCCCTTGATGAAACTCAGAAATACTAAAACTGGCTGGCTTGTCCATTTGGGGTCCCAAATTGAATCCAGTTCTGTTAATCAAGAATCCTGAGGAATGGATGCGTCTTCTGAGTTACAGCCAGTGCTTGGCAAATTAAGTATTATTTCTTAAAAGTGCTATGAATTTCTTCATTAACTGGATGCTGCATTTTGCAGATGGTTGGATCAGCAGCAAGATCTATGCAGCTGTGTGTAGTTGGTAGACAGGTGTGTAATTTTACATTTCTGAATTTACCATCAGCAAGAAATAGATTTTAAAGAGAAAGGGAGGAGTCGAGTATGAGGCTAACCTTGCTGTTCACACTTCTTTTTCTACACATCCAGTGTGAAATTCTGTTTTGTATTGGAAAGCTCAACTGCCTCTCCTACTGTCCTTTCATGCACTCAGATTGCCAACCTCTGAATAGTAAGAAAGTCTTAAAATATTTAGTGTTTATGAGAATGTAGAGTAATCCAGTGTGTCTTGGAAGTGACTGAAACACATGGTAAAAGAGTCCTCTCATGAGGAAAGCAAGTCAAAAGAACAAATTGCCAAGGCCTGGAATTTTTTGCTTTCTTACATAGCAACATGGTATGTGACAAAAAGTAAGATCTAGCTATACAGCAGCCCTCTCAGTAAGTATGCACTTATAACTATTAGTATCTCTGAAGTGCTCTGCAAGACATAAATTCTTCCTTTAAGGTAGTGTCGTAGTGCACTTGACTTTGGCTGTGTCTTAAAAGACAAATTTTAAAAGCAAAATTAACTTTGGAATAGGATTTGGATGCTTGAGGATAACATATTCCTGCAAAGTTCAGTCCCCAGGAATGTCCTGTGTAATAAAGGTGATACTTCAGAATATTAACAGGTATTTAGCCCATGATGGGCCAAAAATTTGATCAGTTGTAGGAACCCCTCTTACAACAGAATAATATTTTGCCATTACAGCCATGGTATTCATACTGATGCTTATTTGCCTGAGCACTCTATAGATATTTGGTATTTAAAATGGGAAAAACATAAACAAAAAGGAATGGTAGAGGACAAACCAATTACCTGTGCAAAAGCCCATGCATTGGAGTAAAAAAATTATCCACAACAGTCACTAGTGGAAACCATACATACTATATTTTATCTTTCTGGAAGTTACAAATATACTTGAAATTGAAATTTTAAATAACATGCTAGGACCAAGATGGATTAGGGAGAAATTATATATTTAACAGCCATCTTTACTGAATAATCCACTCCCCTTTACCATATACTTGCTTTCCACTAATTTGCACAGGAAATGTTTGGAGATGGTTACTAAACTCAATCCTGCCCCATACATTATTATTGCAGGACTGTACTATTTGGTATACTAATCTCAATAATATGTATGTACATATTTTCTTAAACTTCCAGAGTCATGTTTCTAAGCATTTGAAGCACAGATCCTATAGGATTATCTAAATCTGACATTTATCTGGGTAAAAGCTAACACATAAAGTGTCATAGATAATCACATGTTTTTTTATACTTGTGCTTGGAAAAGAAAGAGTTCTGGAAGTGACACACTAACAAATAATACATAATCTGTACACGTGAAGTAATCTTTACTGCTTTGTTACTTCTCAAATATGCGACATGCACTGCTCACAAATAGAGCTTGTTTTCTTTGTAGTTAGGAATCATGATATTTATTGTAAGTAACACAATAAGTAAATCATCACTGAAAATTTGACTTGGGAGAAATTACCTGTTTAAGATTCCAAGGCATGCTCTTATTTTTTTAATCACATGCTTTTAAAGTAGAAATCTGTGGCAAAGCTCTCAGGCACATACAGTATGGAAAGTTAGCAGTTATTCTGCTGTGCTAGATCTACTAAAATGATAGTTTGCTTTCGATTTCTTTTATTTTACTGCATTTTTAAAAAATTATGAGATTACATGAGAGATGAGAACACCAAAACTCTTACTTTACACACCTTCATAAAATCTGACATCTGGAAGGAACTTCAGGAGTTCATCTAGTCCATCTTCCCTGACCCAAAGGAAGTTTACCGAGGTCATCTTCACCTTGCTCTATCTTACTGTTCTTAGTAGTCAAAAGCTTTCCCTAAATACTTAACTAAAATAATTTGGACTGACAGCTAAACCTAATTTCTCTCCTACCCAAATTTGGACCATAAAGCGTTCTCTAACTTTCCTGTTGCCAAGACAAAATCCAAACACAAGTGTATTAGGAAATACATTTTCTTCTTTCACTTACTATAAAAGTCAGATTCTGACATGAATCACCCCTTGCAAATTTCGAATGGAAAAAAATAAAAGCCATAAACAGAGATGACAAATGTCAAGGTCCTTTTCTTGCCTTGTTTCTGTGCAGGATACAGGAGACTATAGAATAATAAAATGCAATTGTGTCAGACACAATTCAATAGGTATTCTAGTCAGATATTCCTCCAGTATTGCAAGGTAATCTAGCTTCCTAAAGGAGTGTTAAAATAACCCTTACCTTGCTTTAGCCTAGAGAAGCCCAACTACATGTGCTATTAGTGTATAGCTATCATAAAAATAAATTAGCCAGTCTGCATTTTCAGGTTAATCTTCAATTTCATAATTGAATCAGTAATTACTATAAGTTAATATAATTAGGTGCTAACACTTAATTGAGAATTATTTATTCAGGAATCTTCACTATTGTAACATTTTTTATAGCTCCAAATCATTCTGAGTAATATACTGCATCAAATAAGCTTAACCAGAAATTGAATGGACATTACTTGGGATCTTGCCATTTAGGATTTTTAAGCTACTTTTTGTCACTAAGGTTCTTGCTGAAACAAGAGAAGAAACAGGTTTTTTGGCAGTCTTTCTAATTCTGCCTGTAGCTGAAGTGCTACCTGAGCGTTTCCAAAGGACTGAGCCAAATTATATTGGAAAGGCTCCTACTGTCTCCCGTGGTTGTGGATGAAGGTCTCCGGAGGAGACTTTAAGTCTCTCTCAGAATTGTGAGTAAAAGAAGTGAATAGCAATCCCTGATGGGTATCTGGTGGTTGCATGTGTGCTTGTACCTTTAGCCTCATAGCCAAATATGAATTCAAAATCTGTTTATTTCAGAAAAATCAAAGGTTTATATCACAGTACCTCGATGCTCTGGCTAATACACCTGAAAACACAGTGATGCAGTTTAAAGATTGTCTCAAAGATCAGCCAGGTTTTCATCTCTTTTGGATTAAAGTACTGCCAGTAGTTTACTGAAGATACACAAGTTAGTCTCTGTGGCTTTGTCTTTGTTATCTGTGCCCTAGTATAGACTCACTTTTTCTGTACCATATGGTTTGAACAAGTTCTTGCTCTATTTCTTCTATGCACTTGAATTTCCTTGAGTTTGCATCATTCTTCTCTTTGCCTGCTGCACTGGTTGGCTCACTCCAGTGTTAACCAAAGTGTAAATCAATGTGTAGCCTGGGAGGTCAGTTAGGGGGCTTCAGCTCTGAGTGTGAGCACGAGTCTAGAGCTAACATGACAATATTTGAAGGCAATATGTCTAACTCTTTTAGCTAATACTCAATATGGGAAAGTAAAGGAAATATGAAATAATCATATTTTGACCTCAGTCCTACTATAAATCAGGTCAATTCAGTAGAAGTATGATAGAACCTAGAAAGGCAACTTGTGTGCTACATCCAAATTTTGTATTGCTGATTCAATGTATCCCAGACCAAGGTGCACCTTGGTGAGCAGTTCACAGTGGTTTCACTTGCTGGTTCAGCAGTGGAAAACTCCATTTTTCAAGATGGTGTGAGAGTGTTAAGCTGTCTGACTCCCAGGGAAGCCAGTATTAGTTGTGCTGTTAGATGTCTGTTTCCTCCTTTATAAAGTAACAATGAAGTGCAGTAGGTTCAACAGAACTTCAGAATTACTTTGATAAATCTGTCAGAGGAAAGAAATATTAAAATCTGTGTACTGCCTGTTTGCCTTTTTTCTTGAAATATAAATTAATTATGACTATATAAAAACCTTTTACCATAGCTAATTAATCAGAATCTCCTCATAAACTATGTGTCGACAGCACTGTATGTCTAATTATCTTTTTCACTTCAGAATTGTGTGGTTGAATAATGAAGAAAACATTACCTGATGAATTCTTTTATTTTATGATGATATCTCTAGAGACAGAAAAGACAGAGCAGCTTAAATGCCATCTTAAATTACATCTTGGCCTTGGCAAGCTTTCAGCTGGTTTTGATTTGCATGGAAACCATTTTTGTAAGACTCATATTCTCTGAAAAACAGAACTTAAAGCTATAACTAGAATAAATTATCTGTAGCTATTTAGGGCTCTATTAAATCTAGATGCTAGGCACCCTTTTCACATGCAGAATGCAATGGAACAGCTTTTAATACCCTGTCAACCTGTTCTGTGAAAAGTTGATTGGGCAGGGAAGGTTTGATTTGGCTGGTTTTATTAAAATATCTTTCCCTTCCTTACACCATCATGAACCACTCAACCTAATTTAAACCAGGCAAATTCACCAATCTGTCTTGGATGTCTATAGAAACAGCTTTTATTTTTTGAAGTGATGACATCTACCCATAACTGTTGGCATGCAAGCTCAAGACACAGTTATTAATACACTGCTGATAGGGAATTGTTCTTTATATGCTATACCAATATAGGGAGCACGTTTGAGGATTAGATGCGCCCATGCCTCCCTCTTTTGGTTCAATTATCCTCTCTGTAGCTGGTTAAGACTTTTGCCTAGGACATGGGGGGAGGGTCAAATCAAATACCATTAGGCTGTGCATCTCATTAGTCAACCTTTAAAGGATGTTATGCTTTGGTAATTTGGAGTATGTTCACCTGCAGTACCACTGAGGAATGTAAGCATCATCACACCACACAGGGGTTCCTAAGAATACCTGTTAGTACAGTAAAATTATGATCTGATATAGTCTTATTAATTATTTAGATCAGAGCTTAATTTGATCTAATGTCTGAATTCAGTGCTCATTTACTGTGGTGCAGACCAGCTAAAACTAAGGGAGCTTCTTTGGTTATGTACTGGTGAGAAAAAGGAGGACAGTTATAAATATCTTAAAAACAGATACTCATAATATTTGAATGAAAGACTTAAAAAAACTTAAAAAGAGAGTTACTCCCTATTTTGCCTGCTGTGCTTCCTGGAAATACTGGTCTAGATCATTCTGTCAAATGTGCTTTAAAAATAGGAATGTCTTGTCTAAGCATTAAATTTCCATCTGCCAAGTCTCTTTGTGGATCCTTGCAAAGTTATCGGGAAAAGTTGCAATAGTACAAAGTGCTTTTTTCTTGCACAGGGGGAAAATAACCCAGAGACAAGACTAATTCTAGCTCTGAATTAGTGACACTCATGGATATGTACATATGTGAAAAGACTATAGAAACCTAATAGAGAGAATCATGTAACTTTTATACATCCTAATAAGAAATCTGAAAATGTATACCTTAAGTTCAGATTTAGAGCATGTTAGAGAGTCAGCTAGTCTGACCTCCATGGTTAATGAATTCCACGAGGAGGGAGCAAACACTAAAAATGCCCTGTAGCTCAATGTCTTCAGCCAAAAAGAACTAATCCAATTGACTGAGACCAAAGAAAACGACTGGGGATGTATGGTTCCAGAATGTCTCTGAGGTATTCAAACCCAAGTCAATTTAAGGACTTGTAAGTTAATAACTAGGACTTTACACATAATCCTGTACTTTACAGGTAGCCAGAGAAGGTTTTTTACAACCAGGGTAATGTGATTTTCATGCATGGTGTCAGTCAAAATTTTAGCAGCTGAGTTCCAGACTAACTGAAGTTTCTTCATCAATGCAATAGTAAGACCTACAAACGCTGACATGGAATTGCATTAGCCAGTTCTAGAGTGGGCACAGGCATGCTAACTTTTGTTAGCAAGAGCAGGTACCATGGATTTTTTTGTCTGTGTTTTAAAACAGGAGGAAATAAAACACTCAGTAACTAACTGAATATGAGACCAGAGTATGTGCCAGCCTCAATTATTACCTGCAATTTAATAATAAAATCTCACCAATCAAATATGGTAAACCAGTATATTTTAGAGCTTGAAACCATAGAAGTTGGGAGCCTGTATTAGAACAAACTAGTCACATTTCTTATGTATGTCTAACACATTATGTATGTGTTAGCTGTAGTGGACATGTATTGATGGAGAGAGTGGGAAATGATTTTCTGACAGAAAAATGCCTGTGATAAAGGGCTGTTTTTTCCTTTTCATGTTCAAAAAAGTTAAACTGGTATTTTGAGACACTGGATTTCTGCTTTAGAATTGACTGAGTGAAGGATATCGTTTTGGTCTTCAGTGGTTGTTGTTGTAATGATGAGCTGTTTGTACCTTAAGAGATGATAAATAGATACACAGACATTTAAGCACAGAGCCACCTGAGTTCATCTTTATACTTGCCTTAGCAGATGAAACTTGCTTTTCAATAGCTATCCTCAGATATATTGCTGAAAGTTAAGATATGAGAATCAATCATTAGGGATGAAAGCACTGGGTATTTATAGGAGAAAGAAAGTTATTAAAAGAAGATCAGCAATGGTTTTACCAAGAATAAATCCTGTCAGACAGAATACGACCGAGTTCTTTGAAGGAATGACAAAAGAAATAAATGATGGGAACGTGGTGGACATAATTTATGTAGACTTCAGTCAGGGGTGTAGCCAGCAATTTGAAGTTTGTACACATCCTGGCTGATCCCTTGCCCCCTGCCTGCAGTATCCCCATAATCTCGCACAGCAGACAGGCCATTGCGTATGATCACTAATGCACCAGGCACACATAGATGTAGATTTGTATCAGAGCTGTGCTTTCACAGCCCAGAAAAAAAAAAAGCTGTCCCCAGGAAAAAACAGGGTGTATTTTGCGTGTGCTGCTTGAACTGACAGTTTTAGAAAATGTCTTTGGTGAGACAAAAATCAGAAATACAGGTGTCAGCATTATGAAGGCAGAATGGCCTCGGTCAATTAGAAATGCATTTCTGTTGGACATTTAGTAGTATTTCTTCTGATGCCTTTCTTCTGTTATTTGCAGGCTGAAAACTAAATCTTAATCTGGGAAATTTATCATTTTTTCAGAGTTTTTAAGAGTTTAGGAACTCTCCCCCCAATAGTTCCAGTGCCCAGTACCAAGTCTGTAGTATAGTTCCCTGTTTCCAAAGATCTCCTCCCCTATGATTGACATCATCTTATGTCAAATGCAGATGTTTTCACTAGATTTTGCAAGTAATGCTTCTCCAATGTGTCAGTAAACTTTTGTTCTGCCTCCCCTGATAAAGTAGGTGGTAATTATACAGGATTTCAGCCACCATCCCCATGCTATTTCCTAAAGCAAGGCCAGGTTTCATATCACATCCATAGATGGCAGACAATATGGTGGTTACTTAGTTGTAACCTTTTCTGATTTGACTCATGAAGAGTCTACTCTTCTTTGATTTATCTCCTGTAATCTATGATATATTACTGGATGTTATTACCTTCAATAATGTCATGCTCCTAACTCATATTATTTCTATTCTCCCGCAAGTAATTAACTAGACATCATTCTTCTGTGTTTACCTACATCTTAAAATTACGATTTGCCTTACATTTTTTCCCAATTCCTCTGGCTAACTTAGTCTTTTAATTACTATTTCTTCATAATAATAATGTTGCAGCTAAGCTTGAATTAAATCTATGGCTTTGAAGAGCCACACAGGTACAGCTTGAATTAAGTTTCAGATCTGAACTTTACAGGTGAACTACACTGGGATAGTGAGTCCTGAAACTTTGCATCTGCAATTCTATTTTATAGCTGTCCTTACTTTCAGAATAATATATGTATTAGGCACATATTGTTTCTTTATAAAATTACGTGTAACCAAAGCAAAGGAGAACAGATTTGTTTAAAGCTGGATATAGATTTTTAAAATCTGAGCTACATACTTTTCCTACATCTTTACCACTCATCTTCTGCTACTAAAATAATGCCATGTGGAATATGATTGAATGTAAATAGAGAGTACACTGGATTATTTTGGTAACACATAGAAGACATGCAGAAGATTTAGTAATTCTGCCCTCAGGCGCCCAAACATATGTGCTTCTGACCACAAAGGAGCTGTAGTCTTGTATTTTTTGGAACATAATTTGAACCTAAGAAGAGAAGTACTTTACTTGCGAGACCTTGATCTGTCCTCTAGTACTTGCTTTGCTTTTAGCTTTTGTCTAGAACTTCAAGCTTTGCAAAAATTTGATTTTTTTTCCCCCAGCATTTTGAGATACGGGAGATTGGAACAACATGAGGAAAGTCTGCCACAAAAATCATAGCTTTTTCTTTTTGTAGCGTCATATCTGTTTGTCTCTTCCCATTTCTACTAATGCTCACCACTAGACAGCCAGGGAGATTTGCTCAAGTAAGCATGTAATCACGTCCTCTAAGAAGTGGTGAACCAGATTACCACAAGGCGTGCAAATGTTTGACAGATTATTACTAGCTGTATGCTTGCTTACACGAGTCAGGCCAATCTGTTCTCTTTTCTGTGCCATGTATGTACTAGCTGAATTGTTCTTTGTGTCTTATTATTTAGGCTTCCCTGAGTGGCAATGTAATGATATATGGTGGTCTCTGCACCTGAATTCAAGCAGCAACATGTACTGGATGTTTGCATTGAATAGCAGCAGCTGGAATTTTGTTGTATGTTCATCTTTCTACCAGTGCTATCCTTCAGGGTGTCATTATCAAAGTAGAGCATACTTCTCAACCTCAAACAGTGTGAGTCTTGTGGAAAAAAAAAATCAAGCAGCAAGATATGTGAAATTCTCATTGAATTAATGGGACTCTTTGATTTTTTGCCCAAGAGAATACAAAAATAAAAAAAAAATTAAGCCAAAAATCTGGTGTCTCCTGGGTAAAACGTGAGAGTTGAGAAGTATGACATAAGCATTAGTAGCCTTTGTACCTCTTGATAGCTCTGCTGAATCTCCCAAGACTCTAAAAGTTGATTTGTCAGCTTAACATTAGCTTCAGCCTTAGCTGCAGCAGTAGCTGTTGTTTCACCTTTATCAGCAGAAATGGTGCAGCTACTGGAGGGACTGATGTGGTAAATCTTTTTGTGACACCATTTTGTTTTTGCTACTATCTCTAATTGGCTTGCTTGTGCACTCTGCATCCCAAGCTAGATAGGCTGAAAGCTTCATCACACTTTAATTAGAAAAGAGCTATTTTAAAGTTACAGAGTTGACTAATTTTATCCATCAAGTCTCTAAGGGTCACATTTTCAAACCGGACAACTTAAAAATGCCATTGGTGATGTTTTGCACAGGCTGAATTCACAGCACTGCATTATAAACATCATCATCTGACAAATCCATGAAATGAAAGTGCAGCTACAAGCATAACACTATGGGTTTTGTGTGTAAAAACTTAACTGAGACTAGTTAATATTTACTCCTATCTTTTTTTGTGCTTACTGTTTACAGCTTCCATCTATTTGAAGCCTGGATGCCCAGTATTGAGTGGTTAGATATAAAGTCATTCCTTGGCATGACTCCCTCTTTCTTCTTTTTTTCTTTTATTTCCTAATCACATTGACTGAAATGAGTATATGGGTTTGCAAATTAAGGCCAGGCATATATCTTTGCACATTGTAGAAGTAAAGGTGGCCACACAAACATCCTGAAGTGTTCTAGGACATACTAGGGCTATATCAAATGACAAACAGGAAAGCTGATGGTACTGAACTTTCTGGACATCCACATCCTCATCTGTGAGCCAGTGTGTGGGAGGGAAAGAGGGACAAAGATCAGGGAGATCACCTGAGATGAACCGCACACTTTGCTCAGGGTAATCTTGCAATGTCCTTGCAGTGTTTTGTGGGACTACAGGACAGTCACTGTTACCTCTAACCTGCAAATCACTTCCTTGCTTTGTTGTAGGCAGAAACATTTCTTACTACAGCGGGATCCAGTTGTTTGTTGGCTTTCTCAAGCATGCAATATTATAGCTTCAGACATTGCCCATAGCAGCCTCTATATCAGAGGTGATTTCAGTCCACTCAAGCATATTGGGATTTTTATCATTTTGGGTCCTGATTTAGGGGTCTCTGATGCAGACTGTTTCCCTATTTAGCTTATTTTTTCTGCCAAGTCAAATCCATTTCCACCATACAATCTAGTACTGTTGTAGTCTGGGAAAGAACTCTGGCTCAGTGTTCCAGATAGGTGGTGGGGCGCAAACAGCTGCATCATGGATGAGATACAGACCTCACATATCCATAGAATCATAGAATCGTAATATCACTTTGGTTGGAAAAGACCTTCAAGATCATCGAGCCCAACCATCAACCCAGGACTGCCAAGTCCACCACTAAACCATATCCCCAAGGGCCACATACAAACATTTTTTGACTATCTATTCAGGTATGTTGAATGTTTTCTTCCCAGGAGCACAGCTGCCTTGCATTTTTCTTCTCTCAGATACAACAATAAAGCTAGTGTGGGCAGCCTATAATCCAGTTTTGAAGGTAAAGCTAGTCAGCCATATATTCCCAGGGCTGGTATAAGGTGGTGGTAGAAGGAAACCACTACTGACATGTTCACAACAGTGAGAGTCCTGTGATCTACCTGCAACAAGAGGAGGTAGCTCTTTATTAGTCCTTTTGTGTTCGTGCAGAACTGCAACATTAAATTGCCCTTTGATTTTTGAAGCCTTCAATTTGTTTGTTTCTCTGGTACAAAGAAATTTCTTAAGCAACAGTTAACATAATCTCTTTTTCTTATTATGGTTTTAGATCTTATCGGTCACAGTATCTTTCTTCATGTGCAAGGATAGAGAGCGAAGCAGGAAATCCATCCTCACTTGATAATCAGCAGAGCAGGTTTCACCTTGATTAAATGAAGAGTTATGGCACATAATATTTCCCATCTCCCTTTGTAAGGCTTAGTGCTAACAGAATCATGAGGTATTCAAGCAATTTGGATGGCATTTAAGGCTTTGTTTGTTTTAAGGGTGTGTCTGCACTTTCTTTATAAACCCTTAATTTCTGTCAGTATTTGTTCCTCCATTATTTCCTTGTCCCATCTCTTCCCAAATATGCAACCCAGGAGAAAATTTTGCAAAGTATGGTTGAAGGTGCATCTTTAATATGTCCCGTTGTGCTGTTTGTTATATGCACACAAAAAAATCTGCAATTTATAGTAAGATAGAGTTTTGGTCCACTTGGCATGCTGCATTGCCAACAGCGATTCTAACGGTACGTGCTGCAGCATGAGGAAATGATGAAATTTCCTGATGATATTTTAATTATATTTCACCTTTCAACCTCATTTCAAGTTTGCAGTGCAGGTAGACCTCTATTGCTGCTTCATGACCTTCCTTTCATACTTTTATATCTGTTTATGGTGGGCAGCAAAATGAAAATGGGGTATTCATTGCAGGGTTGTTGGAACACTGCCATGCAGACCTCAGTTTTTGCCTTCTCACTAAAATCTCACTATTTTAAATGTAGATCTAAGTTTGCATGCATGTATGAAAGAACTGGCTGAAAACAGAAAGATCTACTATGCTGAAGTTCTGATGTTTCTAGAATCATTATATCAGACTGATTTTTCAGCATAATGAGTGGTTTTATAAACAATTAAAATTTCTTAAAATATTTCATTTTAGTTTGTTAGACCAAACAGATGTTTTCTGTGGCATAGTTTAACACTGAGCTGTGTTTTCCTTCATAATATACTGCAGTGATTAATGGGAAGTGTAATTCAGATATTTTAAATTAATTGATTTCAGTTTCATTTTTCTAAAAAAAGCAAAGGCCAAACATATTCCAGTCAATTCAAAGGGAGTTTCCACCTGATGGATATATTTAATTCTATTTTTGTAAGAAAATGATAATGTTTTGTTTCTCATGAAAAGAGCACTTTTTTTCCCTGGGAATAGTATTTTGTAATAAAATTCTCAGCTATCTGTAGTGAGAAACTTTCAGGATTACAACCCTGGAGAGATAGTGAGACGTGAATGCCAATTGTTCTTCCTAGACTCATTTCCAATGTCCTCTACATCTATATCCTGCTGTGTATTAAGATTCTTGTTTTCTTCTGAGCTCAGCCCTCTTCCTTTGTGTCCTTGTTCTTTCAGGAAGTTGCATGCGATGTAGAAGGATGGGCTGCCAAGAAAGCTAGATTGGAGAGTGCTAGTATGTCATGCAGATTGCTGGATTAATAAGCATGTGGTTATTTCAGATCTGAAAGGTGGGCTAAGTGATTCAATTAGGGACCTCTTTGGAAGAGGCAGACTAGTCTGTGACAGGACATGTCTGTCTGCCAAAAAGCCAGTTGTAGCGAAGGTTTGGATGATGCTCAAAGGAAAATCAAAACCAAAACAGGATTATACAGGCCTTCCCAGGCTCTGAAATTGGTTTGATCTATGCATCACAAAATGCAGGCTTCTCTGTTTCTTCTGTGGAGGCTTCTATGTGGCAACTTCATTAGTGATTTTGGAATCTAAGTAATGTTGGGTCATGGCAAAGTGCTACATAAAACAGGTTATCATTTGCAAATAAACTTGTTTTGTGATCAGAATTGATCAATAAACAGAAGTGCTCAGGTGAAGCTATTGCTTCTGGGCACGTATTGCTTTTACTTCACTCTCTGAGAACTAGCTATAGCAAGTAATCAAGGTGTATTTAAGAGGATAGAAGAAAGTCATGGCCAGTTCTCTGGGGTTGAGGACTGACTAGATTGAATTGAAGCACAGTTTATGTTGTTTTGGACAGTAATGACAGGTTACAAATGAGCTTACTTTATTTTATCAGCCTCTTAGGGCCAAGAGATTAATGTAGAGGAAGAGAAGAAAACCACCCAAATTTCCATTTATACCTAATGGCGAAGTATATAATTCAGTAATCCATTGTGTACATTGTGTGTTGAACGTCTTGGGTTCTACCTACGGCATGTCCTAAAAATATAAATGCCAAATATTATTTTAAGCATGAAGGAAGTCTGTATTCTGAGATACAGATGCTTCCAGGAACATACGTCGCCATCGTCAGCATAGTGATAGTAATTGGCTTGGGACTGCTGTCTTTTCTCATTCCTAAAACAAAAATGGTTCAGGGTTCTTGGACCTTCATCAGGTGAGCAATGGTAGGTGTATGGGCAGACAGGCAGCACACTTCTCAAAGTACATTTACAGACTTACCATTGAGAAAGGGGGGAAGAAGTATCCAATGTCACTGAAAGAAGAATAAAAATTAATTTTGAATATTATCATGCTAGATATTTATGTTTGTTGTATACAATTGATACAATATTCTACTTACATATTTGTATATGTGCATAGATATGCATACATTAATAGATACAGATTTATCATGTATGCATTACATACTTGTGACATGCTTCATATGGAAATAATGACAATGTGCGTGAAACAAACACTGGAATTTATGAAGAGTAAACTTAATAGATTATAACAAAAGTCTTTGAAAAGCAGCAAGTCCCCTGTCTTGCATTTCTTTCAGACAGAGTTTATACTCATGGAGCGGGAATTGAAGTCTCCACCCTTGCATTTCCAAACAATATTTTGTGTTTAACCTTTCAACTACAGCCTTTCTTGCACATCCTGGAGAAATCATATATATGAAGTAAATTAAGAATTGGGGGAAAGAAAGCTATCTTATAAAAAATTCTTGCTAATTAAATTTAGTCTTTTGTATCAGAGCAAAAGCCTGAGCCAGACCAAGAGCCTTTTGAATATCAACAGCACATCTTGAACTGGTTCTAATTTCCATTGAAATTATCATCTGGATGTATAGAAATACTTTGACTGAATCTGGCCAAGTATTGTTGCTGTGGTTTCCTATATTAGAACATTCCATTCTTACTCTCCTTTCTGCCATGCAGCGTAGCGCCTTCTATTCTGGTGGAAGCTACATGATCAGAAAGCAATCCATATTGTGGGTGACATGTGAAACACAGCTCTACATAATGTATTTGGATAACCATTGATTTCTGAGTTTTGGAGATAATTCTTCACTAAAATTCTGTAACCTGGAAAAAGATTATTCTTCTACAAGATAAAAAAAAGTATTTTTTTTTTTTAGCAGAAAAAGAATTTTCATTAAAATCTGATTTTTGTATTTTGGAAATACAACTGCATCTGCTTAAGAAAGAAATATTAGCTATTTTTATCCATAATCAAAATGGTAAAAAATATTTTTTCTCATCCTGTCTCTTAGCTTTCTTTGAAGTCACAATATTAAACCTCCTTAAAAATATTTATGTGTATTTAGTTAACAAAAGCTCCTGTAAGTTGAATCCATGCTGGCAAAAGGTTCAGGTAAGCTCTCTATATAAGCTTACAGACAATTGTGTAAATCTTCAGCCATTAAAGAGAAAGGAGAAAAAAGCCATCCTCATTACACTGCTGTCATTTACTCTTCATCTCCTGTCCTCTTTAGCAGCATTAAGATGGGATGTAAATTTGCCAGTTAATGCTGTTAGAAAATGGATGGTTCAAGAAGGGCAGGAATTAGAGATCAGTATTAGGTGCAGATAAGCTCCTTTTCCTCCGCAGTGGCGGCTGTTTAACATTCATGGGAAAATCATCATCAAACAGCGTTATCACAGCTCTGTTGATGGCTGAGGAACTTCATCACTATGATAATTTTTTTTTTATAGCTGTGAGCCAAAAAGCTCCCTTTTATTTCTGCTGTCTATAACTGCGATAGAAGCTTGTTTGTATGGGTAGGGTATTGCAAACTCATAGCTCTTCAGTCAGGTTTGATTTCTTTCCCCCATCACTTCCCCCCTCAACTCCTTGTGTATGTTGTACTAAACAGTAAGGCTGATAAAAAAAAAAAAATAGTGCTCAAACAATCCTTCAAAGAATAACTGATATTTTGTGATCGGTAATTCAAAGTTTGACAAGTGATGCCATTCTGTAATGAAACTGTCATCCATTTTGTTGTGAGTAAAGGTAGAGACTATAAAGCAAGCAGGCAGGGGAAAAGTGAATATGTAAAGTCACGTTAACTTGACCAGGAGATAGTTTTAAGGATCACAACATCACTTTTTTTTTCAGTCAGGGCCACTTCTTTTTGCTTTTTTTCATCACCAAGTGGAGAGGTTCACAGCCTCTTTACATCTTTTTATTCCCTCCAATCCAAGAGGAGAACTGTACTTTTCTGTATTTTCTCAAATCTCTTTTAACTTAAAGAGATGTTAGTTCATCTGTTGGTGTTTTGCCACAACATACAATGTCCGATTTTAAACTCGTCAAATTTGCGTTAGGACTTGCCTCTAAATGATATTGCTACCACATGCTCAGACATACTCAAATGTATCTGAGATGCAGATCATGGTTGTTCTCTGCCTCGTTCTTGGGAGGAGGGAAGATACACAGTTCCAGACTGTATGCATTCTTCCAAGGGAGATAAGGTGCTATTCAAGGAAATTTTTTAATTTATTAAGGTTCTCAGCTTATACTTCGTTGCAGCTTTGACCTCATTTTTTGTAGTTTATCTGCTCTAAATGACATTTCTCATTTTGAATATAGCTGGAAAACATTGTGCTAAACAGCAATTTTGTAGCCTCTGCAGCACCACCTGATAATTTTGATATTTCCACTTTGAATTCAGTATTGATTTGATTACTGAGGTAATTTACTTTTGACACAAGCTCATTCCTTGTCTTTTCCTGAGCAGGGACTTCCAATCATGCCATGTTGTGCTGAATTATGTTTGGAGTTTGGAGATAAGGACTTTTGTCTACTCGACACTCAGCTGAGGCCACCAAAATCATTTGCCATAGGAGGGGGGTTTGAATCCAGTCAGGAACCTAAGGGTGAAAGGCTAGTGCTTTATAATTTAGATATTACCATATAAACATAAGTTTAAAGCGGATATTGTGTGGTTGGGGGAACACTAGAGTTATTTTGAGTGGAATTTCAAGGAGCTCTTCCCTAAAGAAGATAGGTGCCCAAGAGGCCCCCAAAGCTGCTGACTTCTAAAGATCCCAGTCACCCCTTGCTTCTGGACCAAGCTGCCAGGCTCCTTCTCATCCTGATTGTCATCTTCAGGAATGGTGCCAGGAAAAGATTCCTGGGCTGCTGCCCTGGTTCTCTCCAATGCCACCAGGTTCCTGCCAGAGCCGGGGTTTAAGAAGACCACAGGACAAAACAAGCCTTCCTTTGCTGAGTTTCAAGTCAAGAGAGCTCTCAACCATGGCCAGAATGGGGTAGTACTCCTAGGAATTATTATGCTCTTGCATGTAAACAGTTTACTTCTTCATGACAAAACAAGGATGTAATAAAATAAAAAGGCATTCTAGTCCAGATTGCTGCTGGGATGAGAAGCTTATAGCCACTATAGGAATCCAGCTAAGGCAACTGTACTCTGTGGGACAGCCTCACAGGCTGGAGGTGGTTTAAATTTTCTTCAGAGGAAAAGTTTGTTTCTTCCAACTTTCTGAAAGTAATGGTCACAGTATTATCAAAACACTTGTTCAGGAACCGTCATGGGGTTTTGAAAAGGTGAAGGAGTTGTGATGTTTGAATTTGAGGGGATTTGTTTGTTTTAGCAGGATAGTAAAAATTAGTATGGAAACTCATTATAAGTACCAAGCAAGGTCTGTTTTGAAGCTGTTCTGCCACCATTACATGCTTCTTCTCCTTACTCCTTGTTTGGCTAAGCAGGTAACCCCATCTAGTTTCATCAGCAAGGAATGCAGAAGAATGGATTTTTTAATTTTTGTACTACTGAACTGGGTGGGATTTTATCTTGCAGTAGCTGTACAATTTTCTTTCTGTGATGAAAATGAGGAAGTTTGTGTTAGCATAACATTGACCTTAAAATATTGTAGTATTGTTAAAAACACACATGTTTTCCAAGATTTTCCAGACAGTGTGAAGCCTGTGAAATGGGCAAATATACTGGGGTGTTTCAGTATTGCTTCAGGATGGCTTCATGACCCATTTAAATGTCCTGGGTTATATTCCCTTTTTCCTGGGACATCATAGTCTCTTGTATGGTTCATTTTAAAATAACTTCACTATAAAAAAAAATAAAAATGCCTTAGGTTCACAAGAACAAAAGACAATGATTGTAATTTGCCTCTGCCCTTTAGCAAAGCAATCAGCAATTTTCTAGTATTTTACAGTCATCCATCTAGCTATCTGTTCATCTTGTAATACCCTTACTTTTTCTTGGAAATATTCAAATTTATTAACCTTTTAGCAACTGGTAACTATTAAAATGCTGTCTTGTACTGACAAAGAGGAAACTTGTCTCTAAATCCATGCATACTAATTTATTGCTTTACTGTCTTTTCCGTAGACAGACGTTGTCAAATGGTTGCCATTGCTGGTTGCTAGGTGTACTACTTTGGCTTCCACATTGGCAGGAGGGTGGGTATTACCTGGTTTACAGTATAGCTAATACTGAGGTAACTGTAGATCTGATAATCTCCAGCAAAACTCTTTGTTTGAAGTCACATTAGTGTCCTTAAGAAGGGTCAGGAATTGACAAGTGAGACTATTCAGCTGCCCCAGCCTATAATAGCAGTGCAAGGAGACACAAAGCAATTTGTGCTGGCTCACTGGACTTCACTGGAATGTGAAAAAGATGGGAAGATCTTTGGTTGTTGAAGGCGAAGGGCTGAGATAGGCAGTGCCTGCCTACTCATGTGCTGGTTTTGACTTGGTTACTTAAGAGGTCCTTCACAAGCAGTAGTAGAGTGCATATTCATCTGTATTCGTAGAAATGGACTCTCTATATCCCTGGTAAGCAAGGCATTTTTAAAAATTACGATTAATTTTTTTATAATTTCTGAAGTATCATGCAAAGGTATCTGATCAAACTCTGCATGACCTAACTCAGATAGTGACAGCAACAACCTCCATCAACACAGGGCTTTGCTGGCTAATTAGCTCTGGGCTAGCTCAGTATTGCAGTGTCACGGAGACATAACCAACAGTATTACTCTTGATGGTTGGGAAAAATATAACACTTCTGTTTT
Organism: Aegotheles bennettii; assembly: GCA_013398125.1. Taxonomy (NCBI): domain Eukaryota; kingdom Metazoa; phylum Chordata; class Aves; order Caprimulgiformes; family Aegothelidae; genus Aegotheles; species Aegotheles bennettii. The sequence continues at coordinate 337,494 of VZRW01002441.1, read as the reverse complement.
GAAAAGGAGGAATTTTTGTGCCTCAGTTATTTGTTCTATACATACTACAAACACATCGACTGCTCTTGGCTGAGTCTGAAATACTGAAGTGTGGATTCAAAAGTGGGCCAGACCAGAAAGAATTATTTAAGTAAGACTGGGCTTCTAGTTGTATAAACTATAAAACTAGGCACCAATCAGCTTTTTATAGAGGGCAGAACCATGAGAAGTTGTGTTTTAATGGCTTCTGTGAGTATGGACCTATCTTGGATGGAAACAGCAGGACTGTTTTGAGGAAGTAGATGCTACGATCTGATCATGAGTGGCAACAACTCATCTGAGTTCCAGAAAGGTGTATTTACTCAAATTCTGCCCAAGTTTGATCTTAAATAATTTATTGATTTTCAATTCCCTGTGAAAGTTTCTGACTCCATCAAGACTGTTTTAGGGGCAGAATTTTCTAGGACTTAGTCTCACCTGAGCTGGCATTGTCCAGTGAGTGTAATTAGGGATTCTGCTGTGTCACAGAGCCCGTAGACTCTTCTTGCTCCTTGTCCCTTACCAGGCATAAGCTCCTGTTTTGCCAGGTATGATTATTTATCAGAGGAGTTTATTAATCTCTGTAACTAGAATCAGTGCTGCAACCTGTGGACTTGTGTGTATTTTTTTGTGCTTCATTTATGCACTAGGTCTGAAAAGATGCAAACAACTAATGCACAGCCCTGCTGAGCTTTGCACTCTAATACCTCTGGCTGTCCTCAGCCACTGTATTCTGCAGGGACAGGGACTGGGTGTCATCTTGTCTCAGTGGCTTCTGTATATACTGGGATAACCAGAAACTAAGCAACTTTTGGACATTTATCTTTAACCTTTAATAATTTGCTATGCATATCCGCTCTTTCCTTTGTTATATTATCAATATTCTGCAGTGCTACTGGTTTTAATAAGAAGCCTTTTCACTGGTTTTCTTTGTTCTAGTCATCTAATCTCCTAATGGAAGTTTCTAATTAAATTCCTACAGCCATTTTCAAACTGTGTTTTGAATAACAAAGTCTTGCAAATGCTCAAAGTATATCTCTCCCCCTGATTTGGATGCCCTACCTCTCAAACAGCTGTGGAGAAGTGATGCAGGTCACTGTGGAGAAGTGTTGTTGGGAACCTATCATCTCAGCTGAATGAGAGACATATAAATGGCACGTTCCCTATACAGGAAATAAAGTAGAAGGTTTAAGAAAAGTCTTTCAGGCTCTCATTTATAGTTTGAATGGACTGATGAGGAAGGAATACCATGTATTCATGGAGCAAGAAGCACTTTCCTAATGGACCTGATGCTCCACAGAAGCTGAGAAACCAGAATCACCAGTGCAATTTATTACTTCTCTATCCAAAACCCTCTCATTTGGGTTTGAACTTTACCCACTGGGAGCAGCTAGGGGTTGAATTACTGTAATTAGTATCTCATCAGCATTCTTCAGCTACTGCAGAAGCAGAAAAATTGAAAAGAAAATGTCAGAATCAGCTCATAAATATGATGAATATGATAAATATGAAAGATTCTGTTAGTCTAATTGATCCTTTTATTAATCCCAGGAAATATTGCAACTGGCACATGCCATCATTTCCAGATGGATCAGTGGCAGTGCACAGAGAAACCTAGCTACAAAAGGTATTCCTCAGTGTTCACACCCACACGTGGTTCCCAGAAATTTCTGTATACAGACCTGGTCTTCTTCTGGCACACAGCTAAATGTTCTTTGACTGCAGGCTTGATGTGAAAGCCTCAGCCAAAGCTGCCACTTTCTCTGCTTACTCTAAAGCGCTGCTACATTCCTACTTCTCCTGCACACCTGCAGAGGATATTGTTTTGGCCAGAATAAGATGAGCACAGGTGGTAACATAATGCACATTGCATCTAGATTTAACACCTGTCGCACATAGGGCTTGTGAGTTTTAATCTGTTTTATTCAAGTTTCTGGCACTTTGGTTTTCTACTTTTTTTTCTAAAAACGGTTTAATAAATGGACAAAAAGCAGCAGCAGATTTATTTAGAGATGCTTCAGGTTTGGCATCAGAGGCCTGATGACAGAGGGACTGTGTTTCGGAAGGTTTTTTTTCTTTCTACAAAAGTATATATGCATATTGAAAATATTTGCACATTTTACAGGTGTATAAATTAATCTTGTTTATGTTAGAGCTAATACCCAAGTCTGCTATGGCCGTTCTTACCTGACAGTCACAAAGCCAACGTGGATTCCACACAGAGTTGATTTTAGGGATTAGATAGGTTTGGTTTTAAACACTTCTGCCTTACCCTTGTCTATGGGATGACCCAGTGGGTGAAGTTAAGTATAAATGCCTGACATCCACAGTGTAGGCAGCACGGGGTTGTGTCTTAGTGTCTCATGTCATGTACTGACTGGTTCCAGATTTGTTACTCCTGGCACATTATTGCAAGCATAGAATAATTCTTGTGTTGAAATTAGATACCATGTAAAATGAGGAAAAGCCTTTGAAAATTGCTATATATGAACAGTGTTCAGTACTCAGAAATGTCAACATTTCTGCTCCCTCAACATTCACCACAGAGACTCCTGTCCAGCCCAGCACTGTCGCAGCTATGCTTTTAATTTTTTTATTTAGCAATACAATGGACTCTTTAAAAGTGAGCTTTATGAGCTGCCAGGAAAAAAGCTTATAGGAAAACTAGTTGGAAAACCTGTCAATCTAATGGTCCTTTTAATTCCATTTAGCTCCATTCACAACACTCTTTTCACCATCATCTGAAACAAACTCTGTTTAGCTGAAAAAAATTTTCTGAACTTGGAAATTCTATTCCCCGACCATTCTAGGAGGAAACTTTGCAAATGTGATATTTTTATCCAAGTGAAGACAGACAGAAAAGCTTTCAGTTTTCCAGTATGTTTGTGAATAAATTCCCTTAGCTTTTTCCCCAAATAAAAAGACTGGTTATCTCTGTGGAGGAGACTCTCCACTACAGAAAACTGAATGCCTCTTCGGTGATGTAGATTTCAGGACAGACAGTGCATTGCCTGTAAACTTGAAGCTCAGATGACAGATGGAAACCAGATAAAGTGAGTGTGCCGATCACTGCAGAGAGATTAGACTCTGTAATTTGCATCTTGTCTTCCAATAACATTTGCTCCATTTTTCCCTTCACATTTACCTGAGCTTTAAACACAGCCATTTGGTGCCTGAAATTATATGAACTTTATTTTTTCAAGTGAAATATTGCTGTTTAGCTGGATTTTATTTCTACGTATAACAAAATAGAAATACTTCAGAGAAAGTGTTTAAACATTTCTGCTCCCTCAAAATTGGCCTCAGAGGCTCCTGCCCAGCGCAATACCCCAGCAGCTATGCTTTCGAGTTGTGTTTAACAATCTCAAGTACCTCAAGTGTCTCTTTGAGGACTCCACTGTAAACCATGTTTCTAGGAAATACCTCCTCTTCCCCAAAGAGATAGGCCATTTTCTAGCTAGCTTGTTGCCCTGGAGAGACAGACGGGATGGGGCTTAGGGTCCTTCTTCAGGGGCCACAAGCCCCAGGCACTGCAGAGGTAGGTTGACATTAGCTAGCCTGCACAAATATTTGCTTGTATCTTGGCCATTTTCAAATTCTGCCTCTCTTGTTTACTATTCTTTGTCCCTGCCTATCATGTTTCTTTCCTGGCTGTTGCTATTAGTATGTAATCTTTCTATTCTGTGTCCTAAACCAAAGCACGTTTGTCATTCATTATCTGAAAGATTCTTTATTAATAGACATAAATAACATTGCTAATGCCTTACACATAACTACAGCAGCAGTATTGTTTGCATGAGGTGTCCACCATGCAACATAACACATTCTGTCTATAGCCAAAGGCTTTTACTGCTGGCATTTCAAGACCAGTGTGCAGCTGACCTCAGGTTACAGACTTCATTGGACCAGTTCTGTATGTAAAGATTTGTAGGAGTGGAAGAGTAGGAGGCTGGCTTTCCTTACTTTCACATTGTTTCCACTGGAGTATTGTGAAATCCTATTGGGTAGGATATGATCTTGTTTTTTAGTCTGGGTAAATGGTACTGGATGTTTGTGGCATTGTACATGACGACAGCCTAGTGCTTGAAATGCTTCAAAAACTTTTCTCGGATGGTAGAAGTAGGATGCTTACTAGCATGTGCTCTTTAAACAGGTTTCTGTAAATTTGAATAAGATCATGTGGAGGAGTTTGCCTATTTTCCCATTCATCTTGCACAGAAAAGGTTTCGTTTCAAATAGTTCTGCTTGCTTGTAAGTTGAAGACATTCACCACCAGTGGCATTGAGACCTTATCCAAGGAGGATACCAGAGAAAACTGGTTTCAGCTAACTGATCTTATGGTCTAATGGATCCATTTCTAACCATGTCATTAGAGGAAAGTGCAAAAATCCTCATGAAGAACTACTCATTTCACACTTATCTTGGGGTTCTGTATAGTCCAGTGTACTAATCAGCTGAGCCATTCAGTGCTTTTCCATACACCATGGAAAGAACCCGTCTTGATGCTCATGCAACCTCTCTAGCACTACACACTACTCAGACCTTAAGCCTTCTTCTTAGTAGCAATTAATGAGAATCACGATGTAGAAATTAAAATGGTAATGAGCTTTAAGCATAATGAAAAGAGCTTGTAAAGGCAAGAATAAGCATTTGTGGGTCTCCAAGTCACATTGCTCCCCAAATACAAAAGGAGATGTTAGCTTTGGCTGGAATGAGCCATATTGAGTCATTTCATTTTGCACAAACCTGTTAAAGCACCCATAACCTTTGTGTCATACAGAAAGATGATGCACTCATGTCTCCAACCCCATAATCTAGTGTTCTTCTTATTAATAGCTTTGTTAGTTTGAGGCCAATGAATCAGTAGACTTATTTGGGCTTTATTGTTTTTTCCTTTGTTTGCACATGCTTAATATCTTTTTAAAATGTACCAGTACAGAATGATGTACAACCAATGATTTGGGAGTCAAACAAATAGCTAAAGCACTTTAAATCTGTAGAAAATAATGTCTTTTTTATGTGACTCAAATTATACTTGCAGCAATTTAGGTGAAATTCAACATAATTTCACTAAATTAAAAATAAGTGCAAGTATATTATTTTGATCTTCTCCCAGTGAGTGTTAATAAGAGTAATAGCATTTTAAGGAGAGAATGAAACTCACTTTTTATGAATAACCCGGCTGCTTTTTTTTGATGGTTGTGTGACACTTTGCGAGTCTTACAAGTATCCAAGTGTAACAATGAAGCTTCTCTCTGTGTGAAAGACACCTAGGAACATACAAAAGTTTGGAAAGCTTTTAAGCTTGGGCTGATAAGCAATTCATGAGTATTGCAGCTAGAGTACGCTCCTCACTGTTAGCTGAACTGATATGTTGAATACATGGCCAGTTTTATGCATCTGAATTGCAAGTAAACTCAGTTTGTGGGGGAAAAGGGGAAGAAAGCATCATTCAGAAGAGGAGGCTTTGTTTTTGAAATAATATTTTTTCTTTTAATGTAGGCAGAACATTCATCTATTTGAAGTCCAATTCCCAAATATAACAGGTTTTATCTCATAGGCAAGAAAAACCATGGTAATTTTTAAAAAAATGAAACAAACATAAAAACTGAACAACCAAAACAAAATATATTTTAAAGTGTTTCCAAGTGTTTTGAGTTGCTTGGGCATAGGCGGTACCTACATTTGGGGTCTAGTGGAGAGTCAGGGATATTTATAGTATAGCTTCTCTTTTTCTCTGATTTTGTTTTATGAGCATAACTTGTACCTACCTCATTAAACAAACACATATTCTCACAAACATGTTCTCTTTGCTCTTCATGGCTGTTGTTTATCACTCTTCTTATTTGTTGGCTCACCACTCCATTGACTTCTTAAAAACTTGGAAAAGTATGAAAAAGTCTTGCTCTCACCAAACAATTTTGAGAAACTCAGTGGGAGTTTTCAAAGGTGTTCATATAAGGAGAATGTTCACATTACGTGGCTAAGGGATTTGTGAGATTAATTTCCTTTTTCAGCTTTGAAAATCCTGCCTTGAAGTCCCATTCTCACAATTCAGGATGAGGAAGAGGAAGAAGGTCACGGATTGCCATGTCCAGGATTTGGATGGTTCCTGTGTCATCAAGATGGTCAAGTACCCTGTGATGGCTGTTAGAACAGATCTCACAGGATCACCCTTTCCTGTAGCCACTGAGAAGAACGCTTAGCAGGCAGCTGGGAGACTGAACATCACAGCAGGGTACTTTGTTCCTAAACCCTTGACTTAGACTGATCACCTAATGAATATGGGGCTTTACCCTCCCTATCTAATGCAATTGTGAGTGTGCTTATAAATAGCTACTTTTTAATGTTTTGGACAGAGCTGGCTCTCTTGCCAACGTATACACGCAAACTCTCTCCGTAACTTGCAGTTATGTATTTTCTGATCTACATAATGTAGAGATCTACCTGATCTACCTAATGTAAAAGATTTTCTGATCTACCTAATGTAAAAGAAAACGACCCTTCGAAGGAAGCCCGTGCTGCAAGCTTGCCTGTGAGAAGCTACTTGTGAGAATAAGGTTTTCAGGAAGGGAAAGGGAATAAAGACTAACTCTTCCAAACAGGTTTACAAAAGAGATACAGTGCACCATATTATCTAACAACACTCTGCCTTTTCACTCAGGGAGACAGACATTAAGGTGCATTAGTCCTATCATTTGTATGTCTGTAAATATCAATAAAGTATGTTATTTGGCATTCACATTTACACAATGAAGGACGGAGGACTATCCTTTTCAGGAAATTTCACAGAGCCATTCACAAACAAAAGCTCAGTAATTTAATCTTTCAAAAGCTCAATAATGCTAAGTTCAAAATTGCAGGTTTTAAACTAATGTACCTGATAAGTAATGATGACAGAATTTAAAAGGTCCATTATTTGGTAATCTAATATTCCCAATCCCAGTTATCTGTCAAAGAGAATACTCTCCCTTAAACAGCGCTAATGTGTTCACATCTACATTAATCTCTCAGGGAGAAAAGAAGCATTCTTTACGGGCTTTATCTGTTTCCAAATGTCTGACTCCACAAGGAGCCATTTCGCACTGCTGATGAGGCTATGTAAATGAATCAAATGTCTTTGTATGATAGGTGCGATTTCTTACGGATACACGCGATACCGCATTACCGAGAGGCACTCCCCGGCCAGCCAGCCCTCAGTGTTCTTTTACATGCTGTGCTTTGTGCCTTTGAATCCTCTGCTGCTTCTCCTCTCCAAAATAAACATCATGCTTACGGGTTTGCTCCTCATCTGCTTTTCTTGCGTGATATGCTGCTTTTCTGTGCAGCACAACTCTCTTCTTCTGTCGTGTCATCTCCCATCCATACTCCAAAGAGTCCTGAGGCCATGGTGTTGGTGTGACAAGATTCACAGGGATAGAGCTTAAAAGAATTGTGCCTCTTCTTTCTAGGAAATTATATAGGATAATACACAAGAGAATTAGGATCAGGTATACCACAACTGCCCGTGAACTCTGAATTCATGCAAGAATGCATAGGGTGGCGTGGGAAAATGGAGTCACTGCATGTTTTTCTTGGTCTTCCAGGCAAGGCTCCTTCCTCTCAGCTTACCTGCTCTATAAATTTCTCAGCTTGCAGCTCAGGTCTTTAAGTCTCATTGCTAGCAATGAGTCTGCCCTGCTCCATTCAGACTGATACACGACTTTTAGAAATGTGTGTGCAGTAGAATAGACAGTCATTACTTCAGGAACATTATACTTTTTCCTGGCTGAATTTTTCAAAACCTTGTCCAAGTAGAACACAGATGAGTACACACAGAGTTCTTTATGTTTCTTATGCCTTACTTTATCTTGATTTTCAGAACTTAATGATAGACACCACAAAGTGACCCAGAAGGAAACTTTTCTGAATCATTAACTATATCAATACAAAAATGTCACTTTCAATGCTGCCTAGAGCAGTGAAACAATGCAATTTCTCTCTGGATCCTATGTAGCAGCATGTAAAGACACTTGGCATAGTGCTGTAAAGGAGTTCTGAAGGTGGTGTTGACTCAAAGTTTTTTTGCCCAATTCAAAGAAAAGGATAAATGGTCAGAATTGCTGTTTTGTTGAGAAAATGTAGTTATTTACAATGTCTGCAGGCTATTGGTTTGGGAAAGTAGTTGAGTGGAAATTGCTTTTTAAAAAAATCCTATCCTGAGTCAGGAAAGAAAATCTCATATTCCATGTGAAAGCAGCTCTGTTTAAATTTAAAGAGTGAAATGAAAGGTCCAGTTTGAGGTATAGTCGCTATCTATGCTTAATGGGGTTAGTGCTATGAATCAAGAAAGAGTGTATATTAAAAAATTATTAAATTGTGTGTTAAAATTATTAAAAGAATATGTCACAATCAATACAATTAGATATTATGAATGCAGTCTCTGAAATAAATAAGTACGGTATACTTGTGTACGTAAAACCCACCAAGACCATTAATTTCAAGGTGTGCTTTTGCAGCCTTGGGGATTTTTTTGTTAGCATTAGAGAAAAGGAAAAAAAATCTACTTCTAAGAATTTGGAACAGCATAACCTTAGTCATATAAAATATATCCCCAGGAAAGCTGAGAGTTGTCTCTGTCCGGATCACAGACACAGAAAAACTATTGAAGTCAGTCCTATAGTGGGACAGCAACAAAGCTGATCCCTTAAAGCAGATGGATGACAATAGCTCGTCATACATGGCTATTTCAAAACAATGTGCCACCACTGCTCAAAGAGCAGAATGTCTTACTCGCACCTGCTGAAAGCTGGGAGCTGCCTTTGCTGCTGATGTGGATGCTGCCTGTGCAAACTGGGTTTAGGAATCCAGTAAATACTGATTGGTCAAAGAACAGGATTTATTTCAATTAGGAAAATCATCACGGTGAGGAAATTAACACAGCCATTTCTGTGGCACATATGTGATCCTCTGGAAGCTAAATTTACTGTGGAAAAAAAAATGCCATCATACACTAACTAAGCCATAGATCTAATACCTGGCTTGAGACTAACAAGCAGTTATCAGCCAGCTCTGAGGAAGCTCTTAAGTGTTTAAATCTGCATTCATATTTTAATGTTTTGTTGAATCATGGCAAGGGCTGCATGATATTAGCATGTACCCCTTGTGGAAACATTCAACTTAGGCATAGACATGCTTGCCCCAGAGGCAATGCCCTGCCTGCAGCCTCACTGTGCTGCCACTGAGCGTACAAAAGGCACACAAAGAAACTTAAGAAATGTTTACTGTCTCCCTCGTAGCATTTTATTCCTGTTTTTTCTCTGTGGAAACCTACAGAGAAAACTGGCCCTTTTCATCCCATTTGGCACGTTAGACATTTATTTGGTGATGTTTTGAAAGGATTTAAAAGATTGTGATACATTTTGCTTGCAGTTGTGCAATTGAGAGTGACAATTTCCCCAAAGTCATCTCAGTGTCACGCGTTGCATGGGAAGCTCAGACCCTGTGTATGTGCCACTGAACTAGGAGAATGTGCAGGATATTCTTTGTATTTCTCAGTTTTACTTTGACCCTTCAAAACCAGGGAGTGCTCAGTTCCCACCTGATATATTGTATCTGATTGCCACAGATAAATTGATCTTTATCTCCAAAAAGACATCTTTTCTTCTGCTCTCATGAAAGCATCTTCCCAGATGAAGTTTAAACAACTGCATATTGAAGAGCCTTTGCAATATCGGTAATTAAAAGTAAATGGGTCCAAGGGTTTGTTAGATGCTTTCTGTTTTTCTAGGTAATTCCCTTTCAATTCCGAACACTACCTAACAATTAGTTTCTGTCTTTTTAATATCTTGGCTTTTCCTTTCTTTCATTGTTTCACTGCTCCTTTGCGTGCTTTTAGAAAGCTCTTTTCAATATGTTTGTTTTGATTAATTCTGCTGTTAAATGTTTAGTTCAGCTAGCCATCAACTCAAGCATACGGATGTTTTCATTTTTTAGGCTGCTCTTCTAACAGATAACAGCCAGTATCCACAACTCAATCACAAACCTGTTCCAGGCCTGCCTTTGAAAGTCTGGATTTCTCCCCAGGCTTGTGGATTTCCCCCCTTCCCTTATTTTTGCCTTTGAATTTGCTCTACAGGTCTTTAGCTCCAGCTAGTGGTTTACTCCAAAATGCAAATTTTGTCCGATGCCTTAAAAGAAAGCAGCAAGGTGGTGTTTAGGTGTAATTCTTGCAGTTTTCTGAAGTGTGTGTTGAGAGGGAGAATTATTTGGAGGCTTTAGTCCTTCCTGGCTAATTTGAGTTAACTCACAAATTCTTCTAAATGTAATAAATACACTCGTTTTCAGATTGCAAGCTCCCGTGTTATCACATTGGGCCAAATTCTGCCCTCAAGTGTAGACTTGTATAGCTCTTCTGGACTTCAAAGAGAGCTGCACATACGTGTCTTAAAGCAAAAAAACAGATGTTTTATCAAATAAAAAGCTTTACTTTAGCTCCTACTTTGACTCTGCACCCTTCTTATTGTGAGTTGGTGTAGCCTTTGTAGAATGTGCAAAAACAAAACCAGAAAGCCTTTATTTTTAAGTAGGGTTTAAGATTTGTACCCACGTTTGGTGGGATCCCTTCTCTCTTGGGACTTTGCAACACACGTGGATCTCTCCTCGTCTGGAGCCCACTGCTCCGACTGGACAGCATTGGTGACAGAAGACCGTCTTGTGTGACCCCTTTGGCACACTGTCCCTTGGAGGAGTGCAAGAGGGAACACTTTGGAACTTCCACTGGAAAGAGGGGCAAGCATCCCTGCTGAAAATCTCTTAGGTGAATTTGGGCTATGGCTCAGCAGATGGAGCCGTGTCCAGCTTTGGTAAATCTGCAGTCACAAGCAGGGACTGTTTGAGAGGAGCTGAATATTGGCATGGAGGGAAACAGGTTGTGTCCAGTGACAAATGTTTATGTCTTAATTCACTTAATTCACACGGACTGCCCTCAACTTCAGAATGTTAATTTTAAATGGTAGAAACAAAATACAGTTTAAATTCATAGAATAATCCCACACATCATTTTCTCCTCGGTTTTCAACTGGAGATTTCATTGCAAGGGTAGGTTCTCTTCTTTCCCTCGCCCCCCACTCCAAGAAGTCTGTATTCCATACTCTGCAGAATGAAAGCACACGGGCAGACACAAGTTGAGCTTTGTTGTGTGACTGAGCATTGGCACTAATACAGATATGGCTGCCTTGGCAGCACTAGAGGGAACCCATTTGAATTCTACAATCCACTTGTTTAAACCCAAAGACTCAAATGTCCATTGTTTGTTCAAAGACTTTTATTGTTTCCATTTCATTACTGGGTGAACTGGATACTGGGACAGGTGTGTCTGCAGTCTGTTCATATTGACTGTCCATCTGAGATACTGATAACACGATAATGCATCCCTGGGTTTCACAAACCTTGTCATTTCTGCCATAAAACCCTTGCACCTAGTGTAAATAAATATATCTGGAATATAGTAAATTCAATCCAGGTCTCTCTCCAAGGGCAGTAATCTGTTCCTGAAGGCCTCAGAAATTGTGCTAGTCCTACCCTATTGATTCAATCCTTTCCTGAAGGTGAGAAAAGCACCAGAGTATCTTCAGAGATTTTAGGTCAACATCTCAGATGTAGCTTTTGCCACAGCTGAAGCCTACAAACTAAACACCATACATACTTCACAACACAGAGAATTCCTCTATGTCTTCTGCCGTGATGCAGGTACAGGTTTATCTCTGCTTTGTCTGTCTGTGTACCTACACATAAACTCACATATATGCACGATTTATGTGTGTATGTGTGTATTTGTATAAAAAAGTATGCACCTCCACACAGTCTCCCACCAGTTTGTTGGATTCCTTATCTCTCACAAACATTTTCATTTATTTCCAATATAAATGTTCAGAGAGCAGCAGAACAAGTGGAATTGTTAAGTGCTTCCCAAGGTTCTGTTGTCAGCTAGTGCAATGTTATACCAAGGCAAAAAAATAACATTAGTGCTGTAATTTTCTGCTGAGTGCACCAACAACACACCTGGGACCCATGTATGAGTCTATTGATCCACTAGGTCAGGGACCTTAAAATATTTGAAATTGTTCTCTAGAAAAATAAAATAAACCACACTTTTTTTGAATTACTGTGGTCTTTCAAAGTCCATACAAAGTATTACGCAAGGAGACAAAGCTATTTTACCAGGCAGGCAGATATTCCAAATTACTGGTTCTTAACAAGCATGGTAATACATCAGTCAAAAGCAATAAATTTAAACTTAATGAAATCTCAATTTGCCTACAGTGCATTTCACTTTGACATTTTCTACATTGCCACGGTGCTTTGATAAAGTTTTTTAAAATGCAAAGAAAGTGTCTGTAAGGCTAAAGAGCAGACTTGGTGCCATTGTGCCCAATGGAACATTACAGTACTTAAGTTCCATCACTATATGCCCTGTGGCAGACTAAGCCTGAGTGCTAACATAGGTTCAGTTTTCATTATCATCATGTGATTATCCATTTTACTGCATTTAACTGATAATACAACTACCAGCTCACCTTAAAAGAATTAGCTTGGAGGTTTCATTGCTTTCCAAATGGAATTCATTTGACAAACAAATGACAATTAGCCCAGTCTCCCTGTTCTGTGTCAGGATGGTTTTTGATTGAACCTAGACCAATTTACAATTTTTAAATGAGTTTAGACATTTACATTTAAAATGTCTAGAGGAAATTAGCCTTGGGACATCTAACAGCCAAAATGCTTTTTGAAGTTGATTATTATTTGATCTAGTACCCTCTACCTGTACATTTTGTTCTGACTTCAAAGTTTTGGAATGAAAATGCCACCTACACCTCAAAGCATAGGGAAAAACTTAAAAGCAGTTTTACTCATTATGTTATGCAAAGAAACCTATATTTTAATATTCGTTTAATATGGTTAGTTAGCTTTAATGACACCAGTTTGACAGTGTCATAGTTTTTGAATATAAGACATTGATTGAAGTTTCCTGTGCTTGCCGGCGTTTTTTTGTAGAACGAAAGAATATCTTTTGAAGGTGAGATTCATATGCCCCACGCTACCATTCCACCACAGATAGAAATGTAATCATTTACAGATGAATGCACATCTTTGTACTGAGTTGAAAATATGTTGTCATTTCTATATTATTCTGTGTATCAGAATCTGTACTGATGTTTGTTTTCCTGCACACCAAATTTGTCCAACTATATTTGTATTGGTCTTAAAGCAGGAGGGTCTCCTTATGAAAAAGGGTTGTCAGTCATTCCACTATAAATATGCAGGCTCAGATAACACATCCATGAAAATCAGGCTGAAATTAGGCACATGGTATCTCAGCCTTCAGGTGATTTGGATCATACTATTTTTATTTTTTATTATTACTTTATGCATTTTTTTGTAAAGTTAGAAAACTGTTCCTTTGGCCACTGTAAAATTATGAGCATAAAAATAAGTGCTGTTGCTTTTCTGGGTTCAAAGTCCTTAAAGTTCCACTCAATGCCTATGGGAGCCTTATGACTTTCAGAAATAGGTCAGTTTTATTTTAACAAATTCACTATTTGGCTTTCAAGCAGTAACGAGCTCTTGGGAAGTATTTTTTAAAATGTTTCATGACTTTCTGATATAGGTACTTTGTATGAGCATACAATGTTATCCACAAAATATGCTCTTCTATCATGAATAAATATAATTTTCTTATAATAGTTCATACAAACCCTACTCAACAGGGTTTTAGGCTTCTAAGACTTCAAGTATCCAAATACAGCTGAAAGCAAATGAGATTTTGGGACAGGCACTGTTGGAAACCTAGGTCTGAACCAGCAGCATTAATGTTTTCTAATCCTATGATTATGTTTGCAGAATCAAAGGAACCAAATTTTCTTGAGGAGCGAAACAATCCTGTATCATCATACCACTATTGCCTAACTTGCAAGTAATGTCAGATTCTCTGGGTGTCTATGTGATATCAGTGGCCAGTGCTCAAAAAATTCTACTTTACTGCACAGAATACTGTTTTTTTGCCAGTTCTCAGCTGATATCCAGGCTGAGCTGGGATCCATAGGTTAGATGTTTCTCCACATTCATCATCTGAGAGAACTGAACCAGCAGACCCAAATATCAAGTCAGATCCTACAAATGTAGTGGAAACCGTTGACTTTAGAGGGAGCAAGATGATGATGACACCCTACTCTTACCTACTTAGAGCTGCCTCCTCAAAATAAGGTGATGATAGGATCACTTTCTTTGACAGTCATGGCAAAGTGTCCTTTTCCCTTGGCACAGGGAGGGGTTTAGGATAAACTCAGGCCTCTTTTGCCATCTCTGGAGGCTCACAACTTGGCTTACTGTTTTTGTGCATTCCTTCTGCAAGACATGTAATTCTGCTTCTGCTTTGGATGTGAAGCCTAAATGTCTAGATTAGGTCTCCAAATTTTGCTCTGAGGGCTTAGTTATTAAAAATTAAGTGCATGAGTCTTAGGCAATTTGGTAACTAAGGATCTTTTCGGACTCGAATCTTAGTCTTCCATGAGTTAGTCCTTGAAGAGGACAAAATCTCTGGCCTGAAACCTTTTCTTGAGTGATGATTTCTTAGAAATAGAGAAAATGTAAATCAAGTAATAACCTGGGAAGAACCCTGGGGCAGCCTGTGTCAGGCCTACAATGACAGGGTCTTGAAAACATAAGCAAATTTCAGCAGATCCAGGTCTGTCTCAGAATGGATCATTACGATCAGTTCAAAGTGATGCTGCCACAGTCTTTCAGAATTAGTTATTTATATATTTTCTGTGTCTGCTTATGCTCTAAAATAGGTGCAAGTGTGATAAATACACTTCAGGGGTGCTTGTTGAGCAAACAGACATGCCAGGGACAGAGGTCAGAGACCAGCTCCCACGGGAAACCTTTAACTGTTAAATTCAAAATCTGTAATTTTCCACAGCCTAAAAAGCACATCTTTAAAAGTAGATGCTAAAATCCCCAAGTATGCAACTATGAGTCTCTATAAGGCAGGGTGGATGTGCAGTGAGTGGACTGAAGGCACTGGAAAATCAGAGTGACTGATCCCTCCAGTATCATCTTTCAGAAAAATACTGGGTTTGCATTCCCACTGAGAGAACAGTTGAGTTTCTCACTTGGGGAACTCTGTTGTTGGTAGCACATGTATTGAATTGTGATAAATTTCAACAATTTCTTCTCATCAACTCAGAGGATTTAAGTCTGGCTCTCAGTTTGGTTTTTGTTTGCGTAAAAACGTGGATGTGAAGAAGTGGCGTGCATGGTAGTGTTCCTTTTCTGGCAGCTACAGGACATAGCCACCTGAGCATGAAATACTCTGTGTCTTCAGGGATTCCTGCTCTCATTGTTCACCCACATGATACAGGTATTTGGAGCATGAAGGAATGAGAGGGGGGAGTTTGAAGATATTTTGATTTAAACATGCTGCTGTAGAAAGAAAAGAGGGTATTTTTAGACCAAAAAAATGGTGGAGGCCCAAAGCATGGAGCTCATTGACTTCCATGCCCAAAGACACCTTTTCCCAGCACACAACTCTCGGAGAGAGGGGAAAGAGCAGAATGACTTAGTATTTCCAGAAAAAGTTTGGTTTCATTTATTATTTATAAATTTCATTTTGTACATATCTTAAGGGATGTTAAGAGATTAGTAGTGATGCAGTTTGTTCTGAGCATTAATGCTAATCCTCAAAGATAGGTGGAGGGTAATTTCATTAGTTTTTATAAAAGTTTGGAATAAAACTAACCATTGAGTCGACAGTTTGAAAGGAGATGTTTAGTGCTGTGCTCTCTGCTCTGCCTCTCAAAGGAATGTGTCAGCACAGACAGGCATCTCTGCAGTAAGGGCACATTCCTCAGACATTGTTTTATGTAGAATAGGTGGGTCCCTCTTTCCTAAATATGTCATAGAAAATCATTGTCTCTGGCATGACATACAGTAGTTCAGAAAGGGAAGCTAATCTAGGAAATAAAGGGATACAGACTATTGATGCCAAAATCAGCAATTACATTGTATGAGATCTCATGAATAATTCCTGAGCTGTGATTTAACATTAATCTGAGTGTTTAGTACAAAGCTGGGCAGGCACCAATAAAATGCTGACTGATTTGTTTTAAAAGAGTGTTCCTTCAGGCTTCACGACACCGCTTTGAAATGAGTGCTTTTAGGTAATACCTCAACCTTGCCTCTGTAAAACACAGACAGATGCACTCATGTGACTGCACGTTCAAACTCTACCATTATTTTTTCCCTTAATTTTGGGCTGAAATCTTTTCCAAGTGCAGTATTGAATACCAGCCATGATTTAGGCAAGCGGGCTTCGTAACACAGAACTTTTCCTCCCAGGGAAAATCTCATTTAAAACAAGACTCCTCAGTACTGGATAGTGAAATTTGCTACAAATGTGTATTTCAGGTGCAAAGAGGAGGAGACTGTGTGTGGTGAAGCTAGCAGGAAATTACCCAAACATTAGGAGAGCTCAGTGTGTTACAATTACTCCTGCATCATTAAATAAACCCACTTTCTAATGAACATCAAAGGATGATAAATGAATAGATGAGTGAAACAAACACTGCTGTCCATCTTGGTAGACACCATACATTTATTCTGAAGCACCTGTGCCCAGGGAATGCAGTACTTACCAGCATCTCCCACCTCATTCACAGCTTTTACTGCTGCAATAATGGCTTTGCCACTTAATAGTGATAAAACACTAACTGAATACATTCATCTCATCCATTAGCACAGTATGGCTGTTCAATAGAAACCCTCAACCTGAAGTGCTCACATGTATCCCCTAGATGCTCTTTTTAGGAGTTAGGAAAAAGTGTTGTTCTGTACAGAGCCAAAGCTGGTGTTAGGGTGGTTGTTCTGCAATGACTACAGAGTGGTCATGTAGTATGATCCATCCAGAAGAAATGGCTGGTATATGTCCTTCCTAAACATTACAGTGAAAAAACATTTCCTCCAAACACCTATTTCAAAACAGCAATCATTTCTGGGCAAGTGACTCTAACTCACTCTTACCTTTTGGGTACCTACTTGCTATCAAGTACAATCTGTACAGCAAAGGGAACTCAGCTGTATAAGAAGCATATGTTCTCCATAGCTATGTTGGATTGTTCCAGAAATAATGAACTTAAAGTGTATCTGTATGTCCTATATAGCTATACTCATCAGGAAAACTGAGAGAGCAATACATTAGGCTGACCTGACTTGCTCAGAGTGCTTCCTGCCCAGGAGATGTTTCAGGGGTCTCAAGAGCTCCAGTATAGGATGTTCACCAGGCTGGATGTTGCACCACCAGCAGAAATTAATCTCCATTCAGGCACTTGCCAGTATTTTTGGTTGACAAACGGGAGCTTGGGAGAAGATGACTTAGCAGTGGGCATGTTCATGATATGGATGTGTTTGAAAATAATTACCCTTCTTGGGGATAATCCAGTTACAGGGCAGGGACTGGAGTGCATGGGTTTTTAAAGGTCTTTTCAGAGCTGTTTGGGGACTAGCTCTCAAGATCTGTCCCTCTCTTTGTGTATAAATCTTTATCTTTATTTTTCCCCCATTCTTGACTTATGATATAAAGCAGCCTCAGGACTGATCCAATTTTTCTCTCTTGATAAAATTCCTTGGAGTTCTGTTACATCAGAAGTGTTACAATAGAGAATATCCCAAAGAGATCACCTATTACGAGTGGCATACCCTGGCATTTGGGTATATCCCAGCACCAATAATTATACCACGTGATCCTCACAGATATGCAAAGTCAAGCTGTCTAATCCAGGAGAGGAAAGAGAAAAGCATACAGTTGTTAGATTTAAAATTCTTTATACGTTTGAAGTGAGTACTTGATATATAGGTAGTTGAGTAAATGCAGTGACTATTACCCAGGGAAAAGTTTAGGCATTAAAATTGATGAACAAATGTATGTTTGTAGTTTGCAAAATGAAAGAATATATGGTGTCAGAAGAGGTTTTATCTTCTGTATGTATTTTTTTTTAATGTAATAAATACAAAGCAAATAGCATTGGTTTATCCAAGGGAATATTGAAATCCATTAGGAATGCACTTGGAGTAATCTGATTCAACAAGTCAGTGTATTTCTCTCAAAAACATAATATCGGTACTACATTGTGTGAGATGAAGGTTAGATTACATTTCTTGCCAGTGCAATAATTCCCACATCATAAATTCTGATGAAATTATATCAATATATAAAGCAAATGAATGTCTGACCCACCATCATTTTCCAGTTCTCAGATGTAGAAGCTGACGTACAAGTAAATCCCCAGCTGCTTTGTGCAATACTATTACAACTGTGCCATTGCCTGGGAACTGTTATTAACTATCTTGACCAGAAGTGGCTGTTAGAGTTTGTGGTTTCTGCTCTGAATATTAAACTTTGGCATACAAGAGTCCTTGTTGTGGGGAGCACTTGGAAATGGTAATACTGAATTGCTTTATATTTGCAGGATTTGATTGCTTCAGATGATACAGGTCTAGCTGGTGGGCCTCTCTTACTGCTTGTGTTTCCAGATTATAAATCATTCCTTTGACAGGGAAGCTGCCATAACCAGTTCTCAGTTTCCGTAGTATCCTTCTTCATATTACAGCTGGCAACTAGTCTTCTGGGCCATGCCCTTTCTATATAACTTTAAAGAATAAGGGCAAAATTGAAGCTCTTATATATAGATCCTATTTTTTCCATCAAATGTCAGTGAATATGTGAAACTAAGGTATGGGATATAGGTTTGGAAAGAATGTGTGCTGTTTCCCCAGTAACATTACATATTACTGGGTTGTGCTATGATCAAGTCCCAGTATTGGTGACTGAACTTGAAGGACCCTGTTAATAGTCAGAAATGCTTGGGGTAAAACAAACCCAACGTACTATTATTAGTGCTGTTCTTGATTTCATAAAGCCTTTTAGAGGAATGAAAGCTTACAGTTGATCCCGCAGGTCAGCTTGGGGTAAAAAGTTTGGGCAGTGTTTAAAGTCTGTGACAGAAAGAGTTACGTTCATCTAGGACATTCTGTTAAAGCAGCATAACAATGTTCTCAGAGAGAGGAAAATCATTAGAGTTATGCTTCTCTTCTTCTTGAAGAATAGTGATGTTAAATTGGAAAAAAATAATCAAAAAGAATTATTTTTCATGATCTTATAGTTAAAATTTAGACTATAAACTATTAAATACAATTTCACAGTTTTAAATCATTGTTAATGCAGAGTCTTGGATAACTCTTTGCTGTCTCATTATGCCTTTTTGAGATTAAGACCTCAATGATGTTTAACCCACAATCATATAAAATGCCTCAATAGGTCTTTAAGAATTTATATGAGATTTTGAAACTTCCCAAGTCTCAGGGTTTGTTTTCCAAATGTTTCTCATTAATCTGTCATTTCAGACAATTTCAGGAAGTTCCTGAATACTGATTTATTGTTTATATCAGAAATATTCTGCTTTCCAGACAGTCACAATAGCAATGACATAATAATTAAACAGAAAAGTAATCGGGTGTAAAACAAATAAGTAATGTTAAACACAAAGTTTTAAGTGAAATTTCTAAAAGTGGAAGTTTTTTTCCCAAAACATTTCCAGTGAAAACTCAGGAAATTTTTTTTCAATGCAAAAATGTTTCAGATAATATTTTTGCTTTTCAGGAACTGTATATCAAATTAGGAAAGTAGTTTTAAATTATAAACAGAACTTTTTTACAAGAAAAACTTCAGGTTTTCTTTGGGAATTGAACTGGAATTATTTTTCTAGGCACATATTTGCTTTTAAAGAGAATACACATTATTGTCAAAATTACATTTTGAAGAAAATCAAACACTGTTTAGCCCTTTAAAATAAAACATCAGTGTTCTCTACTTGCAAATAATCATTTACTTTCAGATAAAGATTAAAATGCATTTGAAATACATTCTGTCCTAGAGCATTCAAATGCAGACACAGTAGGAATCTGACTCATCAGAGATTTTTCACTATGTGCTGATTCTGTGATGGAAAAAGCAAAGAGGGAAAAATCATTCATCCGCACACCCCATAATTCAGCACAGAAACCCTGCTTCACTCTTCCCAAATCTCAGCAAAGATTTAACAGTGAAATACTGTAGCAAGGTCTCATGTTACCAAGATTTATTGTTCTCCGAAATATACTATGGAGCATTGACTGGAATGCCAAGAAGTTCAATTAGAAATAAGAGAAAGAAAAGTACACCTGTTAGTTTTGAGGAAAAACATATTTGGGGATTCAATTGGCTTTTCAGTATGCTTATGTCTCGGGAAATTCTGAAATTCCTCTCTGCTCTTTAAAGGTAATGTTGACCCCAGCCAAGTTAATGTTATATTGATATCAGAAAGCTCAAGCTGGTGCTGATTTTGACAATGTGATAAAGGGATTGCTGAGCATAAGCGGTTTGTAGAGGAGGCAGGTTTTCTCATGTGTCAGGGCTATGTCTGTCTTCTACATCTGGGAGGCATATCTCAGTATGTCACCTATTTCACAGAATAGTATGTGCCTGATCTTGCCACCATTACTGGTATAAATTTGTATGCCTGCCTAATGCAGCACTATTCCATCAGTGAATGCTCTTTGCCGGAATCCCAGTAGTGGCCAGCAAGGTGGCTATTTCATCCTGAAACAAATGCCTGTACGTCAGGTCAGGATTAGCCCCCCTGCTAACAACTGCATCGGTCTTCAGCTCACGCTGGTGCTCAACAGAGACATCAGCGTATGCCGTGCCTAAAGCAGGGACACTCTCCTTCTTGTCTGGCTTCTGATACATTGCATTGACCAGCATAGGCCAGGGTATTACATACCTAAAAGTGCCCAGCACAAAGCTCCCTACTGGGATGGACACTCCAGACAAGCCCAACATTGCTGTGTTGCTCTCCAGCAACTGGCAGAGTCCATTGATCAGCAAAGTTGCATCTGGCAGTCCCTTTTTATGGGGGAAAGCTGGAATTTGCCTATATCATCCACCTGAGAATTTACACGCTGAAGCATCACTAACAGCTGTAGATAGAGACACAAATTTGTTTATGGTATGAACATCATTATGTCTCCTGTAAGATGTGAATGCCATGCTATATTAGACGAAGATTGCCTCACTCATGAAAGAGTAAGGGACTGTGGCAGTGTAGAGCTAAAATTACTTGTGGCAATTCCTTATCCAAATTGAGATTTTCCTTGAACTCCATGACCCAGCTGCTTGCTTATTCCATCACTGCTCAAGATGTTAACGGCACAGAGTAACAATCTGCCTTATATAAATGCTGCTTATTTTCCAAAAGCTGGGTGTACAATGAACAATGTTCAGGGGTGGTGAGGCAGACTTCACCATTGCAGAAAATTTGCTGAATCAATTTCTGCTGAGGCAGGTTTATGCATATGGCTGGCATATCAATTTATTTTGGATCCCTTCTGGATTCACAGAGCAATAATAAGAGATACAGAGAGAGAATCTAGGTTATCTCAACAGTCAGGAATAATAACACTGGATGTGATACTACAGCTAAGTGTTGCTGTAGCAGCTACCTCTTATTTAGCAATTGCCCTAAAGACTTCGCATCGCAAGGAGGATGTGGGTTGGGAGAGAACAAATAAAGAATATGTGTAACCCCCCTTACGCATTTATTGGAGAACTTTAAATCTGCGACCAGTGAGAAAAACCATCCCAGTTGGCTAGGAAGCATGGGAAAATGTATGGGTTTTTAAATTCCTTAGACACTTGGGAAAATATAAATTACAGGAAAGACAAAGTCAAAATGGATGGGGACTGTGCTGCAAGCAAAAGTGTAAGCCCTTTTCAAGTTGATAACCAGTTTCAACCAGTTTCTTGTTATCAGTTTCTTCATCTGAAAACCAAAGCTAAAGGATTTCCTAAAACCAGTTCATGATTTTGCATTCCTAGCTGGAGGCTTCTCAGAGATGGACATTCAGCATTTTCTCTGTCTCCCTACCCTCAAATTAATAGTCACTAATCAGAAAAGGCTGTTTATATGTATTTAATACGGATACAATTTTCCAGAGCTACATGGCTGAAAGGCTGCCTGCATGGTGAAGGTATTACTGCCTTTCTTGATAGGCTGTCACTGGAGACACTCATGCCAGGAAATAAAATACACCCACTAAAAAGCCTTTTGATTTTTCAATAGCAAATCCCGTGCATTTTACTTGTAATTGAGTTGTTCCATCCCCGGATCCAAAGCACTTTTTCCCCAGAGCTTTGACCCTGCCGTGCCCTTGTTTTGATACTCTAGGAGCATACCAGCAGCTTTGGCAGGCACAGGAGAGCACAGTGAGAGCTGCCTGACTAGAACTCGTGTATGCTTGGTTCCTTGTATTTCTGTTGATCACAGGTTGTAGCTGTGGTGAGTTGTCATTAGGTAAACTTAGAAACCTGCACTTTCTAAGTCTTGCTTCGTAAGATGCATTTTTTAAGATGCACGGGATGCTGCTTTTCAAGAGATCCTAGTGGTTTAGAGAAGCAGCAGATCTTGTCCTTTACATCTGGTCAAGTGGAAATAAAAACAGGTGTTTGCTCACAACAATGAAAATGTTACTGTATCACCCGACTTACAGTAATCTAATAATAAACCTGGTGGAAGATGTTAATATTGCAGGAATTTAATTTTGTTTATCTGGGCCAGAATATGCACTAATTGCCTGTTTAATCATGTTTATAATTAAACTCGTTATAACAATGATTCACGCGTCAGCTTCTCTAATTATACAGGCAGGACAGTATTATTTCCTCCTTACATTTCTCTCCTTTCAGCTGGAAATGCTTGGTGTCTCCTGCAGGCTTGTACTTCATATGAACTGTTGAGTATGGAAGGTGTGAAAGCTCTTCTAGGAGAAAGGCTCTGCTGTGACTGACCTTGCTATTTCGTTCTTTAATCAGACTCTGCTTATTGGCTTATTGTAGAAATAAATAAATATGTAATTGTTGTATTTTCTCTTCTTATTCCCCTAAATATTTCAGCCTAATGTGAAATACTTGCAAAGTGGCCATCAGGGTAACTCTAGGCAGCTGTAACCACATTTGACACAGCTCCTGACCTTGAACCATCTCTGGTGGGACACAGACAAAGCTGAGTTGCCCCGACTCTGTATGCAAAATGATTGATTTGGGATTCAAACCAGGGAAAGAATGGACTGAGGGCTAAGAATGTTTGAGCCTTACCACCAACCACTCCAGAGACTGAGGTGAGCTTGCAGCAGAGGATATCAGAAGGGCATTACACTGGGGGCAAAGGAGCTTCTTGGCAAAATGGCTACAGCTCAGTACTGAATGGACTGGGTACCTGAGAGGGTCCAATACAACATTTTTTCTTGTAGATAGGATTACACGATTCATATCAAATAAGAGCATTTGGTCTTATTCTGGCTCCACTTTCAAGCATTTTGCAAATGATTTCAGCATAATTATCCCCAATTTGCAAACGAGGAGGTTAAAGTTGAGACAGGAAATAGACGTAGTTCAGAGTCAAACAATGAGATGGCATTGAGAAGTAATTCTCTGAGATCCACCAGGTCCCTTACTCATTGAACAGCACACTTGAAATAAGGATATCTTTTTTTTTTCATCTAACAGATAAAATGGTAAAGAGTCAGGCAGTGCAATGTAGTTCATTCTTTCACTGAGCAAAAAAGACTCAGCTCAGTTCTTGCAAGAGATGGGATACAATTTCTGGGGATGTGTATGCATGTGTATATGTAGCTACAGATACATAATTAGTACTCCTGCAATATTACTTGCATGTCATGGTTAAAATACTGCAAGATAAACTAGGAAACCATATTTCCAGCAGTCTAGCAGCACTGTCATAAAAATTCACAGCAGGCTGAAAATATCTCAGCCCAGGAGCTAATTACTTTAAAACATTTTTTTTTTTCCTGGAAAAATCTTGTTTTCTCCTTGAGGCGATGAGTTAGAAAGTGTATCCTTGTTTAAGTCTCCACCTCCCCCTTGCTCATCTACTAAACTGAAAAACAGCTCTGTTATTTAGTTAAAACAATTACAGACAAATTGAATCTGTAATGAGGATCAATTACTATTGGTATCTTGGAATGTTCTTACATAATTAAGTTCTAGACTTTCCCAAGCAGGTCTCTTTGCATAGGAAGTAGAGACGAGGGTTTGAGTTGTTACATGAGGTTGCCACAGCGTGGTGCAAAACATGGAACACTGTAAATGCCCTGAGCACCTTTTTCCTACTCTGACTTATAGAAGTGCTCCAGCCCCCTCCTGAAGATCTAAACCCTTGTCCTGCAGACTGGGTAAGTTCATCAGTCAATACTCAGAAAATTTTTGTTTTATAAAAGAGACGTGTGATTTCAGTCTTGCAAAACTATGGCTGTTCAACGTCAAACTTAGCAAGGTCATGAATGAAAATTTAATACTGTGAGGTAACTGTACCCATGCAATGTGACTGCAGCTTTTTATTGCTTCGTCAGAGATGCAGCTAGGTGTGAACCCACCTGAAATTCTCCTTACCCAACTATTTGAAGAAGCTTTCTCTCTAAGTTTGGATACAGGAGACAATTACTTTTTTGGATTTGGTTCAGAACATATCTTATGGACAACCAAATTAGCCTTTTGAAAACATTATCAATGCTAATTAAACTGGAGCATAACCCTAGAGCATCAAGTAAGAGGGCTTTGCTGTCAATTTTTGATTGATCAATATCACACTTAGATAATTAGTACTGTAGAAGCTGCATGTGGCAGGATATTGAGCTGTTGCATGCACAAGGAGGATTGCTTCAAGAGCAGCTCTCTGGGCTGGCAATAAAAGAACCACATGATGTTTGATTGTGTGAACTACTGTCTTTCTTCTGAAGAAGAGTCACCTTAGAGCTGTGATCCTTAGTGGTTTGTTTGGGTGTCATGTAGAGCCAAGCCCAGCAGCAGAGTTCTGCTCATTCCAGTATTTGAGCATTAAGGGGTCAGTAGTTAAGAGAAATCAGAGCACACAGTGAGATTCTGTGCTGCAAGGGGTCCTTGTGCCAGCCCCTTGGAAGTCACAGATCATCTCCTTGTAGCCTCTAAAGGGCACCAACTGCAGTGAGGTGCAGGGCAAGGAAGTCAGAAAAGAGTTTTCTTACTTCAGTGTCTGAGATGTCAGAAGTTTCAGTTAAAACTATGGGGGAGTGCCAGGGTGCAATGGTAGTGTCCTGTCACTCGGGACTCTGCTCGGGCACCAGGCAGGCAGAGCTGACTTTCAGTGGCCTGGTGCACCCCTGACCTGGGCTGATGATCAGCTCACTCATTAAGTCTTTCCTGGAACAAAAGTCAGGGTTGATCACTTCAGGAAATAAGCTCCTCTTTCAGCACTCTGGGAAAAAAATGCTCAGACTAAGATCAGAGCAGCAGGAAGCAACACATGAAACAGCACGTTAAAAATCTCTCCTGGGAAACAGTGGTGCCAGCTGAACACAGTTACACACACTGCATTTGTTGGGACCGAGGCACTGTTTGTCTTGCATTTGGCCCAACAAAGTATCAGAGAATCATACCTGTTCTGCTATCTAGTGGCTACTCTTGCAAAATGCATGCAGTGCTGTACAGTCTGAAAATAAGGAATCCTGCTTTTCCCTTCCTTCTTTATCGTATAACTTGTTCAATTATATTGTCTTTTCTTCTCTCGATTCTTATCTACAATTATACCTCCCCAAAGCAGCTATTGTATAACCTGTGGGTCTTGGATTAAGTTCACTAGTCTAGTTGACCCTCATCCTGACCTTCACTTAATTAAATACAGGATTAAGCCCAAGAAGTATGCAACTCAAATCTCAGGTTAAAGCAGAGGGAGTTCAGGGCACTGGCAATGAACTGACTAATGTTCATGAATGAGCTCACCTGGCCTTGTAAAACAGCATAAAGTGCACGATCAAGCCTGTGGATTTTGAAAAGGCTTTAACTCTTTCATGGTGAACCTTTCACTCCCTGTGAACAGTCGTGCAGGAGAAGTGCTGTCGAACAGGACAGTAAGAGTTCACTCCTCCCTCTGGCAAAAGCAGCAGCCTTTGCTGAATCCTGGTAATGGTGGGGAAGACAAACTTCCAACAGTTTTGAGAGAAGTTCAATGTCAGAGATGCTGTTAGGGGTCTCAGTGCTACCCCAGTTATCTGGGGAGGTTCTCAATGGTGTTACTCATCACATTGGCTGCTCCTCCAGCTTTCTGCTGCCAGGTCTTGGGATCAGGCACAGCAGATTATCAGCATTGCTTTGAAGTTCACATGGGAGTATAGATTATCATTTTTGCTGTCAGAAACACAGACCAGTTAAAGCTAAAATAAGTCATAAATCAGCATAAGGAGGCACCTAATTATATAAATGAGGTATATGAAACATTTCTTTCTTCTGTAACCTAGAGAACAAGTATTATTCTCAAAAAAAAAAGTTTACATTTAACCTTGGATAGAGACCATTTGTGTTTAAGTGAAATAAAACAGAAACAGCAGAACGAGAGCCCCGTGAGTGCCAGGACTCCCTGCATTCATTTCTGAGCTACACACCATCCTGTGTCATCTCAGGGTGTATTAAGATGCAGTAAGTTGTTGAGGTTGGAGCTGTGGGTGTAGTGACTCATGTCCGTGACAGCTGACCTTTCCTGGAGCAGTTTGTGTGCATATTCCTCAAAACTGCCTTCCAGAACCTGACTTACCATCATCAGCAGCTTCTTCTATGTCTGTGTATTAAAGGGAAGAGAAACAACCCGATGCTAGGCCAAATCTCTAGATGGTGCAAATCAAAGGAGAAAACGATTTCCACTAGCTGATCTTCTAATCTGAGGCACTTTAAAACTGCCTGTTAGATTTCACAGAGCAAATCTAAAACCTCATACTTAATGAGGATGATACACAAGCAACACACTGCATATTTCCCATCAAATCTGGCCATAAATGGAAATTTTGAGGAAGAACATCCCATTATTCCTGTTGACGGACTTTTTTCAGGGTAGGCTGTATATGATGTCAAATGTAATTGAGCTTTAAAGCACACACAGGAAATCCTGCTGTGTTCCAATAGTCAGAGCATGGAGATGAAATCTGGAAATGGTCAGGACATAAGGTCCCAGCCTGTGAAGATTTAAGTTTTAAGCAAGTGGGTAGTTGTTATTCAGAATTGAATGTGTACTTAAATATTTTGCATGTTGAATGATTAAGCCTCTCTATTCACTACCCCAAACAGAAATAAAGGGAATAAAACTCCAAAAAAGGGAGGGTTGTTGGATAGAAATGTGTTCAGTGTACATCATCCAATACCTGGCTTCAGAGTCTCAGAACAAGGACCAACTTTACATTTCTGTTTTTCTCTCCCAAGATAGCGTGAGACAAGTGCTGAGCTTGTAAATTACAAATTCCCTGAAAAAATAGTTCAGTGCTTGTCTGAGTATCATGCTACTGTCTATTCACCCGTGAACTAACCCAGCGGGCACAAGCCCCCAGGCAATCAGCAGCATCTCTGAAGAGGACTCAGTGAATGGGCTGGCCAGTGTAAGAACAATTGCAAACACATTATTCAGGGTGTCTTGTATCATCTCTGTACCATATATTGACATTTTCTTGACACTGTCTGCTTTGCAAATGTCATGTCACACAGGATAAAATGAAGAGTGGTACCAGGAAAACTACGTAATCGGACTGGGTCAGGGACTGAGCTTTCAGGAAACCCGCAGGAAAACTCTCAGACTGAACTTTGGCAGGTAGTTAGCATTCAGGTACTTCAGGCTTTTAAATCCATTGCATTAGTTGAAGAGCATTTGTCTAGGATGTCCATCACTGGTGAGAAAGAGTTTGTTTGTTTTTAAAATCTGCTTTAAATCTAATGGGCTACTGAATCTCCCCAAACTCCATTTGACAGTATTATTTTTCCAGATTAATTTTTTTAAGAACAAAGGAGCTTGACACCCCATACAATGTGGAATAAAAACTTTGAAAATGAATAAAAACCAACCCCGTGACTAATACATTCACTATGTGAAGGAGCAATGGCTTAGTGGATCTGCTATTTCATAGGCAAAAATGCAGAGATTGCCTCTTTTGTCAGTTCATAGATAAAATCCTATTCTTTGTAATCCCTGAAGAAACAAATCAAATAAGCTCTAGCTGAGCTAACCATTTTCAATCCATCAAAGCAATCAAATTCTGTTTACCTGAATCAGAATGATTTCTAAAATGTTATTAAAAAGTAAAATGGAGTTTAACTATTCCAAAAAACTGAAAATGATGTGCAAACACAAAAGGGATAAGATTTCAGTAATTATGTAGACACAAAGTCGGTGCCATCATTTGTACCACAATACAATGTAGCTATGGCATATAAAGATAAAGCTTCCTTTGTCTAACATTACTGCTGCAAGTGATGCATAAACATAATTAATGCAAGAAGTCTTCAAAGGGGCGAATATTCATTTAGTCAGTTAGTTTTATTGCTCTTTCAAGCAAACAAAGGTTTTATAATTTAATAAACCAATTAACTGATTATATATTTCACCCAAAATATTAGTATATCACACATTACTATCATTTCACCAATTGCCATCATTTTTCACGAAGTAGAGTCAGTGTGTGGTGCTAAGTTAAGGTGTTGTTTTTAATATTCATGTAGTTTGCCCATTATTTTGGAGTGAATGCCATAAAAGGCTTGTGCCTAACTACACCCCCTAAATATAGCAGCAGGTTTCATCCAAATCTTATCCCGTGGTAGCTTCGAAATGAAATCATTATGTTAGTCCTCTGTCATGATTCTTGAGCTGTTCTAAGTGAAGAATTGTGTCACCTTCAGGACAGGACTCAGTGCATTTTATCACCCCTGCAGAATTGCTTTTAATCTCGAGCAGAGAATCAGTGATTTCAGTGGTGGTGCACAGCACTGCAATGCATTCCAGCAGAGGGGCTCGCTTGCTAGGCGACAGCTGACCCAGCTTTCCTTTGTATACATTACAGTGTATGGAAAAATCCACCTCGTAAAAATTCACACCAAGCATGATGTCTTAGGGAACCAATCAAAGTTTGATGCAGCATTTTTTAATATAGCCTAAACAAACAAACAAACAAAAACCTGCACAAAGAAAACAAAACCAAACAAAATCTCTAAAACCTTAGTGTGGGGCTTTGGGTTGTTGTTGTTTTGGTTTTTTTAATATATATATATATACGCACATACATTTAGGAGCTTTTGTGGTTAGATTTTGCATTCACTCTACAATTTAAAAATAGTCTTGCTTCTTTAGTTGCTGAGGTCATGTACTGTCTGTGACAATTGTCATTGCATTTCTGTGCCCTGTCAAAATATACTCCTAAGTTTGTCAAAGCTATGGCAGAAAAATTATGTCCTTCCCCAGTCTGAAACAAAACCTCAACTGCTAGTTATATCAGTGCATAATGAGACAGCACGTGCCAGTGGTTAGGCATGAGGCTGAGAGTGGGAACTCAGCCATCTCTTCCCAGTTTGGCCAGTGCTCGTGTGTCTCTGGAAAAATTTCATCCCGCTTACGCCTCAGTTTCTCAGGCAAAATTAAGAATAACAATGTTCTGCATCTTTTTAGAACTCAAGAGGCATTCGTACTGCACTAACATGGCCACTGAGGAGCAGAAAGGGCTCATGCAATGAATTTATGTAAATAAGGCCACTTGTTTGACCAAAGCATATTATTCAACCTCGTGATACAGCCCAACGGTCAGCTCTAGGTAATGCTGGAACCTATGGATGACCTTACATGGAAATTCGGTGGGTAAAATATTTAGGCAGTAGAACTGTCCTAGAGGTGTTTATTTAATCACTTTTTCTGGGCTTTGAAAATTAGCAGAGAGTTTTATTTCAGAAACTTGTATTTTCATCCTGGGAAGCAAACCAGAAACTTGGGAATCTGCAAGGCATCTCCCGACCCTCTTCATGTGAGTCAGAACCTGTCACTGCCTCTGTTTCTCCTAAAGCTTTCATTATGTCCAGAGAAACCAAGCCTTCAATCTGTCCTCAAGCCTTCAGTATGTCCAGAGAAACCAAGGAACACTTGGTCCAACTGTGTTTTTTTCTTCTACCTGCTTTTTTGTGTGTATGCTATTTTCTAAAGCTATAAATGCTATTCCTGCAATTATTGGCACTAAGAGCAGAAAAGTGTTATCTCCAGAAAAAAAAAAAACCACAGCTCTTTATGCTTTCTCTTTGTAACTGATTGTCTAACTTTTACATTTCCCTTTCCCATACAGAAAGGTGCTCATCTGCATTGATAAATACTAAGTATTGTGGAATACACCAAGATGTGCAGTGCTGTCCTTCTCATATACACATGCACAACCACACGTACTTACACACACACACACAAAATACTCAGAACATTAAAGAAAGCTGTTAAGCTAATCTGTTGCATCTAAATGGGCAATATATATTGAATCCATGCTCCATTGATCATAATTATTGCGGTGCCCTTTATCAAGTAACCATCTTAAACCATTATTTAGAGATCATTTTGCTTTCCATTACTGTCACTATATTGCAGAATTCGCTAGGAATTGGCGGCTGTGTGATAGAGGGGCATGCAGCTGTATTAGTCTGGAATCTGCTCATGTTATCCAGCAATGTTTCTAAAATGAGAGACTTAGCCCAGTATTCACACAACTTCTGGACAGCCTTTAACTTTATTCTGGAGTGAAAACTCATTCAATAAGCTCTTTTTTCTATGTAACTCCTTCCCACATCAAATTCTTTGCGTATTCTTCTTAAAATTAAATAGTCTTTATGTGAAAATACAGCCAGTATATATTGAAAAGTATTTCTTAAGATATAACTGAGAGTTACTAAACAGCTACACTAGCAGTCTCAGAGGGTGTTTGAAATAACTTATTAAGTTCACAAAACCTTTACCCTTTGGGTTATATGAAAGAGGGAAAGGGGAGTCTTTTGGTTTCAGCTGACCCTCTGAACTTATGCATCATGCAAACAATACAATAATTGGATGAAACTCAGTGTATAAACATCTGGAACTGAATTCAAAGTACAATTTTCTCACAAGTACTTGGGAAACACCTGGCTTGTTTGCCTTGTAAGAAGATTAGAGGAACACAGTGAGAAGGAGGAAGGCATGGTTCTTAATGAGACCAGCACCATTTTAGACGGAATCGCTATCCCAAGCCTCTCAAAGTGATGCACCTGGCATGTGCTGCATGCTGTGTTATTAATAGATGTATCAGGAACACAGGTATTTAAGCTGGTATTTGCCAGTTTAACCAGGTGGTAAGGAGATTTTAATGTCGCCCAAAAGTAAGAGGATGGAAAAACAGAAGTTTTAGACACTTATCATCCGCATTAGACTATGAAATGATACTAAACGTTGGATATAACTAAGTCAGAATTAATCTTCTGACTTATAGCTAGGTGCTCAGCATATTAAAAGTTCACTTCCACTCTTGATCAGAGTTTGTCCCAGGCCCTAACACTGAAGTTTAGGAGTCCTTGTGAACAGCCTTGGTACTGGGGAGGCCTCTGTAAGTCACAGCCTAAGCGACCTCTGGGAAAAAAACTTTCAAAGCCTTTCTTCTTCTGTCTGTAAAATGAAGATAATAACACTTCCTAATCTCAGAAGTTTTGAGACTTCAATTGAATATAAGCATTTGTATAATCATTTTGAACTCAAGAGAATGCATATGCAGTGCATATGTAATATAGCAGGTAAACATCTTGCTTAGCCATGGAGACAGTCAGCAAACCTTATCTCATTGGGGCTTAAGGTCACGGGCAGAGTGAAGGCACCTGAATCTGATAAGTGTTACAGGAGAACTGGTTATGTTCTGAAGTCACCTGTATCACTTTCTTCTTGACTCTAATCTGCTGTCAGATGCTGCATCTGCTACTATCAGGCTAAAATCTGTATCTTTCTCCATGCTGAGGAATATAGTGTATTGACTAAAACTGGATAGGCAAGCCAGGTGAGGAAATGCTTGGTGTCTTCTTAGGTGAGAGCAGCTGTACATTTGCTTGCTTCTTGTCTCTGGAACACGCATTCCTCGAGAGGGCCCTGGATGGGAGGTGGTGATCTCTCTTTTGAGACCAGCAATAAGACATGAGGAAATGGAATGAAGCTGTGTCAGTGGAAATTCAGATTGGACATTAGGAAAAGGTTCCGCATGGAGAGGGTGGTCAGTCACTGGAACAGGCTCCCCAGGGAAGTGGTCACAACACCAAGCCTGTCAGAGTTCAAGAAGCAACCAGATGATGCTCTTAATCACATGGTTTACAAGATAGCCTGTGCAGGTAGTCCTGTAGGTAGTTCTGTGAGGGGCAGGGCACTGGACTTGATGATCCTTATGGGTCCCTTCAAACTCGAGATCTTCTATTATTCTGTGAAAACTGATTTGCAGGAAAAACACTCTCTTTGCCAGTGTTCCCTGTTTTCTTAAGTACTCTTTGAAGGCCTTACTCATAGTCTCATCCAGGTACCATGCATCCATAAAAACATCACATCTATAAATGTAAAATATGAGGTTGTTTGCGAACATCCGTCTCAACTCCTTTAACACCCTACAAAAACAGAATAATCAGAGCATTTATGCAGATGGGTAGGGGGGAATCTGAAAACTAATCATGTAGACCTTGCAAATATAAGTCAAAAAGTACCCTGGATGCTGACCAGCCAACCTTGACTGTGTTTCTTTAAACTTCCTTGAGGTTAACAGTAAAATTCAAATTAAGGTCCTGATTCTGCCCCAAGATTGGTGTTTACAGATTGCTACCTACCACGTTACATCAGCTACTGGTCTCCTGTGCCACACAGCAGATTCTACAAGGTGTAACATTGATGGACGGGAACAGTCCCTTGAGGCTCAGCTCACACGAGTCATTAGAGAAAGATTTATTTCTCCTTTACTTAAACAACAAAGAGGTTTCTCACATGCAATTTTAAAAGTGTTTGCATTGAATGCATTGACTAAGTTTGATTAAATAATTGAAGTCACATAATTAATACCATTAAGAATGATTAATGAATTCTTGAAAAGATAAAAAAAGTCTTCTCAAATCAAGTTACATATACAAGTTAAAAATAAAAGAGTGCAATCAATATCACAGGTAAAGCAACATGGAAAAACAAAGTGACTATATACTTTCCAGCAAATACATAGCTTGTATTTTTAAATTTTTCTCCAAAGCTAAGCTGTTTCTTCTCGTCAGAGTATAAGTCAATTATGCTGTAGCACAAAAAGAAATCTGCAGTATTTTACTGTCATTGTTGGTAATTTGTCCCTTAGGGTGTTAGTATTCATACATAATTGCATATTGTCTCTCCCTGTAACATTTTCTACTTTCTTTCTCTGTTAGAACAACATAAGAATTATTGCATCCATGGGTTTTAGCAAATTATCCAGCTAACTTGATTTACATTCTATTCACAAACAGAATTACAGAAGGGAAAAATACATTGGCTTTGTTTTTTTCCTTAGCTACCTCTTAGCCCTGAAAGATTAGAGTTTGTTATTTTTTTTTCATTTATGTGTGTGAGCTTTCTTTAAAGGTATAAACAAAAATAAGGAAACACATTTGTATATAATGATATTGAAATCACTAAGTGAATCTCTTTTGAGAAACCAGATGTGGTCTGCAGATAATTGCTGTGTAACTTGCATAAGAAATATTTGCATTTTGTAAAAGCAAAACCCCAAAATGTTCATTACACAAGGGAAGGCTCTATCTTGACTTATTTAAGTCTTCTAAATACTGGAGATGGCAGTACCATGCAAAATTCCAACCCTCTCAAATATAGATACTCTAGTGAATGTGCTGTCCTAAGGTTTGGCAGATTTCTCATCTGTACTGATGGACCAGACACAGGTGTCTTCAGGGCTGCTGGATCATAATCCAGGGGGCTTCTTTGATCCCAGAGTGTCTACCAGCATTAGGGACAAATAAGCAGTTCTGCTGAGGATATTTAGATTATTCAGGATAATAAAGATGCAGGTTGATTGTGAAAAGCTGGAGAAGGACCTTATCAATAGGAGAAGGATAGGGCAAGAAAATGGATGTTGAAATTCAATGTAGGAAATGCAATGTGATGAAAATGGAAAAATACTTAATTTTGCATATACTTGAATGAAGTCCTGGTTGTCTGCAAGCATGAGAAACAGTGTTAGGGTTATAATGAGTAGTTGTGTGGAAATATCAACTTAATGCCAGACCACAGTCAAAATAAATAGAAAACTGGGTATTACAAGGAAAGAAATAGAGAACAACATAGGAAATATAATCATGCCCCTTTATAAATTCAGAACGTTCATAAATCTTGAGAATGGTGTAAAGCTGGAGTCCCTTCATGTCAAGGGAAGTGTGTAGACCTGGAGAAGGCATGAGACAGGTAACATGGATGATCACAACTTTGCAATGGTTTCCACTTGAGCTAGTGGTGAGTTCAGCTTGGAGAGGCTGCTCTGTTGTTTGACCTTGTGTGGCCATGTGTTGGTGACCTTGTCAGGTCTTCCACTTGCCCAGTAGCTGGAAGAACACCTAGAAATCTCAGACAGCAAAGGTATTTGTGTGAAGCCAAACCAGTGACGCAGAGCAGGTGGAGAGTCATTTGGCACCATTGTTGCTGCTGAACTGACAGGCAGGAAAAAGAGGAGCCTGGCTGTAATTAACAAAGCAGCTTAACTACTAATACCTTGGTAATGTCCCTCGTATTTTAGATGAAAGGCTCAATTGGTAATTTGAAATGAGAACAAACACACTGAAAGGATGGCTACTGTGAGAAAAAGGAGTAAATGAAAGCAGCAATTTATCCAAAACAGTGAGTTTTCTGGATGTGCTTATGGGGTTGTCTGTGGGTGCTGGAATCTGCTTTGGCAACTGGTTTTTGCAGCTAAAGCAGGTGAACTGAAGTTTTGTGCAAGTTTTGCATAACAGCTCCCAGCGCAGTTCAGACAGAAATTTACCATTATGGAAACACCAGAAAACAAACAAACAAAAAAACCTCACAACAGAACCCCCTCCCCACAAAAGCCTCTTTGAAGGATTTTTAGAAATTGCATCAATCAGAAAAATTAATGAAAGGGTGTGACTCTTGTCTGGGGAAATGGAAAAAAAATGGGAATTATACTGGGAAAAAATGCTTTTGCCACAAAAGTCACAAAACTCAAAGCAGGAAATATTTTTTTTCAGACACAGAAGATGTCTGTACAGAGCTGCTTTGCTTTGCCCCTCCTGGTCCATCAGCACCCTGAATAAATACTCATTCATCCAGGAAGTCTCCACTACTTCTTACTGCACCAGATTGCTGTTGGTGTCATTGCTAAGTAGCAAAACAGGTTGAGGAGGGGAGCAGCCAAGCAGGCTTAAGCACAAAAGACGTTAGATCCCTTGGGGATACCCCACATTTCCCAGTTGATCTGATATTCCAGGAGATCAGTTGATGCCACCTGCATAAATGTCAGCCTACATGATGCATAGGTCCCAGGTTGCTTCCTCACCCTGAGCTCCATTAATTTGGCTGCATATAACTTAACTTTTCTTGCAAGGGGTTGACAGTGGCAAATGTACCGACAGCTCTATGGGATCTCGTTGTACTGGATGAAGCAAAGCTGATGATCACCAGCTGATGGCGTGATACATTTCCATTTTCTGTTTGGTTATCATTCTTTGAACATGATAACACTAGGGAATATCTCTTCACAAAGAATTGCTTTATACATAGGAAATGGTTTCATGCATCACAGATACCTGTGTACTTTTCGTGGGCAGTATGTCATTTTCTAAAAGCTCTACACTATAACAACTGTGAATCCCACCTCATGGATGCTTTTAGCTTACATAGTTTATCCACAGTTAGTGGCTCTTTGTATTCATTGCCCATACAGCATGGGCTATGTTTGCTTTGCTCTCCTCCTCCATCTCTCATGAATAACAAAACCATAGGAACAGGCTGAATGTATCTGTAATCATTCAGGTAGCAGATGAACTTTGAGTGTTGACTTTTTCACCCTCACAGGCATTGTCCATTTACTTTCTTCTTATATCCCTGCTCTAATTTGTACAAAGCTACTTGTGATTAGCTGGCATTTACTAACAGGTATTGATTTTTTTATTAATTTATAAAGAGTTCAAACAAATAGTGGTAGTCAATTCTAGCCATAATCCCCCAAGAGGCTCAGAAAGATACAGACAAACCTGCACGATCTATAGGCAGTGCACAGTGCATTAAGGGGTTAAGATTTCAAATGCCTGTGCAGACTTTCATCGTACCCTTTTGTGTAGGTATTGAAGCTAGTAAATACAAATGTCAAGAGATTATTTTCAGCAAAAACATCATTTAAAATGATTCCAAGTCTCATAAAAAGCAGCATGGTTATTTGTTAATTATGCATTGGCAGGTGTCGAAGGATTCCTTCTGAACTTAGTCATCTTTTGAGAAAAAAGAGGCATGCCTAAGTCACTCTAAACACCAAATGCCAGAGGCAGAAGCAGAACAGTCAATGTAATGTCTTAGCTCAGAAACAAGGAAGGTGCCTGCTGGGGTTCCCCCGACCTGATTCAAGGCTGTTCAAGGACAGAAGGGAGAAAAAGCCAGAGTGGAGTTCACCGTGTTGCAGAGTAGGTGGAGGTACTGAACTGTTTCTGTTGGAGACACAGTGTGTGGCCAGGCAGGCTTCAGTGCAGAAAACATCTACAGAAGTATAGCGAGGGCAGTGTGTATGGCTGTTTCTATAAAACACTTTGCTTTATTCTAGAGGTAAGACAAGATTTCTTATTCCACTTGTGTCAAGTTTCTCTTTTTTTGTGAGTAAGTATTGATAAGCATTCCCTAGAGTGGAGAGGTTCTTTCTATGTCAGCTTGGACAATTGTTTTCCAGCAGAACTCCATTTATTGAAATGGCTAGTTTGATTAAGTGAATGTGTCAGGGGAAAAATACTCCATTTTCCTTAAAATGCTGATGTCTAATTTTGAATAGCAGTAAGAAGTGTTTCAAATATACAGGTGGTATGTTAGCCTGAGTGCTCACTGGAGACCTCTTAGCGAGGTTTTGACTTGAAATGAGAAAGTCTAAAAGACTGACTGCATGGGGGATCCTTCAGTGCAGCAGCCAGCTAAATTCAGAGATTCCAGCTAGCTGTTAAAGGAAAACACCTCGTTATTCATAGCCTCTCCCTACCATCCTCACCTGAAGGCTTGATAGATTAAGTGTGCATTGATAAAAAGTAGGGATGTCTTATGCTTTGAAATGTCCTGTGAATATAGGAGCAGAATGCTTGTGAATGATTGTAAGAATCATCTAAATAAAACAAAACCACCATCAGATAGCCTTCAATGACATGTTAGAGAATGTTATTAACTAGAGTCCAACAATCCTGTGGTATTTAGAATCCTCTGGCATTTCACTGACCTTTTATAAGGCATATTGCATTAAACAATTAATTTATTTCATGACCATCCCATTGTATCCAAGAAAAAAAAGTTAGTCAAACCAGGTGTCCTGATTAGAGTCATGTATTGCATTTCAAAACCTATTGAGTGGAAGCTAATTTCAACAATTTGCATGAGAGCCTTCTGCTATCACTTCTATCATAGTATCAGTGTCAGCTCAATTTTCAGAGCAGCTGTAGCTCAAACACTGACCTGCTGCCTATTACAGTAGTGTAATGAAGTGCAATGGACTAGTAATTATTCTACATTACCGTAGATCAAGTAACATGCAGCCTTCAGTTATCACAATGGAATCCCAGTTCTTGCTCAAAATGAGAAAACTGACCATGAAGTTGATTTACGGGTGTCATCAAAAATTACTTTCAGAGCCTGAAAATGTACTACTTATTTCCCAGATAGCATCTGACATTGCTGTGCAAATGTCCCAGAGTCACTGCATACTTGAATAAACTAGTTTCAAATAACTAAATGAGGAGTTGTATCTGAGAGGCAGGAGTAAATTGAGATGGGATGTTCTTAAAATTTCTAATAATGAAACTGCATTAGGCAAATGATTTCAATGTCTACTTTCTAACACCATCTGTGAAACATCCTGACAACTCACTCAGGAAATCATGTGGATTTTTTTCTGTTGCTGCTTACGAAATACTGACCATTATGAATTTGACTTAAAAGTGTGGCAAATTGCTCGCTACTTGCCTGTGCAATAATGACCTCAGCCTGTTCAGATCATATTGCTTCCAAAGAATCGGCCAAGATTGTCATCAGCTGTACATTAAGATTACTCCTTCCTCAACCCTCTGGATGCAACTGTCTCAAAACCTGCATTTAACCCTGTCTTTTGGAGGGTGGAAACTTTGAAGGCAACTCACGACATAACAACTCAGAATACTGTGGGGGACAAGTGCTTCACAGTAATCAGGTTTTGTCACCCATTACTGACATGTTGCTTTGGAGTAGAAGGAAGACAGAGCTTCTCATAAGAAATCTGCATTTTTCTAGGCAAAGAAGGGGCAGGGAGTGTATGGTAGAGAGCTGTACACTTTGATTTTCTGAATTTTTGCTTTGCCAACTATTGCCAATAGTCACTTAAGAAGTTGTGTTGATGCCAATAGAGGTAATTATATCTATTTTTAAGCAAATTTTTAAAAATCCTTTCCCACATCACCATCAGTATCTGGCATGAAATTTTAGCTGTTCCCTACCAGAGCTAACAGGATGTTAAAATATGTGGAACAATCAGACAGGAAAGTTTAACTGTTAAAAAAGTAACATTGTGTCAAGGGTAAAATGGGTTTAAGTTCTAAAAAGGTAAAATAATCCTTGCAGAGCCATTTTTAAGAATACGGGTGGGTTGTTTTATTTTTCCTAGAGTGGGGAGAAAGTGAATGTGGCTTAGATTTTCACTTTCAGCCCACCCAGAATTCACACATAGTAATTCACTTCAGGTAAAGATATATGGGGATGCACTGGCTGCCTGGATGAATATACACTCCCAGTGGCATGGTCAGGAGGCCAACCCTTCTTTGGGACAGAAAGGGGGGCTGCTGGGATGGAAGGGATAATGGCATAGGGGAAGGTATAAAGAGGCAGAAAATTCAGCACAAGTATAGTTGGTAATGTATCAGAAAAACAGCTTTCTCTTTTGGCTGCAGAAAATGGACAGCAAATTTAAAAAGGGGGTAAATACTTGGACAATGTTGGAAAAGGAATGTGAATGTGAGGTTGCAAGTTTATTTCAGATAGGATTTTTTTTCTCCTTTTATAGTCATCTTCTATAAATGATCACCAACGGAATGAGAAGATTTTAGAGCAGATTTTAAAGAAATTTCTTCCCACTTTCTTGGAAAGCAATTGAAATGCACGGGGGCTTATTGCTACTGCTTTAAAACCTGAATCCTAATTGTACATGTGACAAAATTTCAATCAGAGACACATCAATATGACAAGGCTAATGTGTCCAACCAAAAGAATTTACATATTGAGACTTGCTTGTTTTCAGCAAATGACTCATTAACGAGCCATCAAGACTTGATTGTAGCAATTATTGCACAGCTAGTCACAATAATATTAATAACCAGAAGAGAACAGCTAATTTTGCATATTTCGGATAAAAGGAAAAGAATATCACATAAACCTTGTTACAAAGACATACTCACCACCACTAAACATGTATTATTCACTGGCACTAAATTATGATTCTAAATGAGAAGGGTAACAAGGTGTTTTCCTGTGTAAGATTTAGCTAAACCTCTGGAGTTTTTAATCTGTTTTCCTAACAAAGTTTACTCAGAAACATTGGCTCTGTTCTGACTGTCAGGAGACCCCAAGTCTCTCTGTGTAAATTGAAAGAGGCTCCCCATGCTGGCTCATGCTTTTATTATGGGAATCACACTAAATATGATAATTTTAGTGAAGTGCATGTTTGCTGTTGCATCGACTTCTAATTGTGCTTCCTCGGCATCAGCAGAATGCGAATGAAGAGCATTGGTCTAACTTTGAGGCTAGTCACCAAGCACAGGAGTGGCCTCCTCAGCCCCCCAGCAGAAGATACATCTAAAATGTGGCATATTGAAATGAGTAGTTTTCAACAGCTCTTAGCAAAATGGGTGAAACTTCTGCCTTCATCTCCTCATTAACTGTGCTCTAAACATAAAAGCTGTGGGTCCAAAGTCAACCATCTGCCATTCTTTGCATTGCAAAGTTTTTGTTGGCCCAAAACTACCACTGGTGGAAAAGAGCTGATTGTCCTCAGCATCAATGACTTGGCTGAAGGAGTTGGTGGCTGTCCTGGGTAAGTCTAGGGTTTATGTCTAGGAGGGTTGTTGGTAGGAGTCAACTTCAGCAATGCATGGGAGCTTCACATCTTCTAGAAGATATGCATGAGGATTTTCGGGGATTGGAGAGAGAAGGTTGAAGGGGTAGTATGACCTTTTGTGTTCTGCTGAAAGCCTCTTTGCAGAACAGATAGTTGAATTCCGCATCCATCTGTATGCTATCAGGAGAGAGCATTTGAAAACGTCAGGATGTGTTTTTCCTTTTTTGTCAATCTCTGTGGCTCTATTGACTGGAATCTGCTAATTCCTATCTGCAAAAAATTTGGCTCATGAAAAAGACATATTTGAAATGTAAATCTCTGATGCAAATATCCAGAGCTGATTTGGAATCTTTTATCAGGATGATAAATATTTTTTTTTATAAAAGAATATATTTTATTCCAATAAAAATGCTCTTACTGCTGATTCTGAATTTTCTATTAGGGAGTTTTCATATCACTGAATATTTGCGATTTCCCCAGAAAGGTGGAATTAACTATTTCATTTGACTCAAAACACATTTCAAGTCACTTAGTGATATTTTTCCTGGAGTGAAATTCCCTGTGATCCCTTGCCATAAGACAGTAGGTGTTCAGTTCCCAGTGTTATAGACTGCTTGTGTCCCCAGCCCTGACGTTCGTAGCCACTTGCCCACCGCATGACCCAGGACATGGGTTTCACATGGAGTTGTTCGTAAGGGAAGGAGAATGGCAGACTCTCATGATACACTGCATAAACCCAGGCAGAACCTCATTGTCCTGATTCCCAAGAGGGCTGTAAGCCAATGTGCTGATTTTTTCCTGGCCTGGACTGATGTAACATCAAGCAATCATGGGACCTCCGGGTATCATACAAGCTGTGGCCTGGTTTGGACGTCTGGGCTCTAGGGAAGAGCAGATCCCAGCTCCAGTTCCAGGGAGGCAGTGCCTGGCTCCCACATGCTTCAGAAAAACGCATTTTTGATGCAGGACATTTAGGGTTGTTGTATCAGTGACTGAAGTAAAAAACCCATCTATTTCAAGATTGCTGAAAGTTTCATTCTGTTAGAAGAACATCCAAATGAATCTGTTTGTAATTTCCTAACTGGAATTAATGTGAAATTTCCCTCCCACGCAGAAAAAAAATCTGAATAGTGCTTTTAAATCTTGTTTTAAAAGGAAAAAAACCAGACTGAAATGTCAACATTTCTCCTGGTATAGAAATGCTGTACTCGCAATGGTCTGTAAACAATTTGAATAAGAGACTGTTTCAGTGGAGATCACATTCCCAAATGCATGATTTATGGGCTTATAAGGGTATTAAGCATCAAATTAAATGTCTGTAAGGATCTTTTTTCACCTGAAGAGTCTATAACTTTAACATAAACTACCCTAAACTGGCAGAAGGTGAGAGAGATCAATATGACAGAAAAAAGCAAAATAACAAAGCACCTGCTAAACACTAAATTAGCTTCTAAAACCTGTAAAAATCCAACATGACACTAAATGCTTTCTTCATCCGAGTGAGCAAACTGGCTCCAACTTTAATGTGGTGTCACTCTCTCCTTTCTCACTGTGTTATACATTCCCCTCTAGTGGCTAGTAAAAGATTTATGGGAGGAATGTCTTCTGAGAGATAGAACCAAATTTGCAAAGGGGGGGTCGATGGGAATTTGGCATGTAAATACTTTTAACAACTTAAGCAGGAGGTCCTTACCTCGTGCAGTGACAAAACTCACCCTCCTTGTGCTGTAGGTAGAGATCAAATCACTCTTTTATGGCCTGACTAAGGGCGATTACATCTAGAAATCAAAGGCTGAGCAGCATGTTGGGTATTGTGTGAGGGTGGAGGATGGAGCTGGGCTTGAGAAGAATTTTGAAAAATAAGTTTTGTACAACTTTGAAAAGTGTTTACTTTTTTTTGTACTTATTTGTCCTTCTTTTTTTTTCCCCTCTTATTTTTTTAAACCTTATAGTAGCTGTTACTTTGCTTTCGGGGGGGGTGGTTGTGGGTGTGTGCATTTTTGCTTGCTTAGGTGTTCTGGGTTTCAACTCCATCTGTGTCTCCTGGATTTGGGAATTGGGGTCTGGAGTGTGTTTGTTCTGATTCTGAGCAAAATTACAGTATGTTTGCTCTGGGCGCATTCGGTCCTTTTGTTGATTACAGGAGAAAGGAACAATCAGAGGGAGAAGTCACAAACTGAGCTCTGTGGCTCTCCATCTGCTTGCTGGAGAGAGGGCCAGTGTGCCCTTAGAGCTCTGTAGGATGTCATTTCAGCAGGAATCTCTGTTTTGTTTTGAAAGGGCACTGGCATCTGGATTTGACCTTAACTGGATTTGTCCTAATGCACATGAACCATGAGCTGGGCTGTAGGTGTGGGGAGCACCTGGGAAGTGCTCCCACTGCCTGGCTCTCAGGGTCAGCTCCAGCACTGGGACCAGGAAAAACTGCAATGGACAACTTCCAGTTACACCATTTCCCTGGCTACTACTGAGGACTTTACTCCGGTGCAGAACTGCCACAGCAGATCAAGTCCACTTTACACCACTTTTCCCTTCCAGACTCCTGCTCCAAGAGGACAAGGTGTAGATACAGATAACAGAAGTGACTTGTACTTCAATAAGAACAGGATCTGCTGGACACGTGGGGCTTCCTTATGATTGTCTTGTGTTGATTGAAACAGGCGATAATCAACCTTGGAATTACTTAAGTTCACCAGTCCTTGCTGAAAAAAAATGTATACTTTGTTCTCAATATAAATGATCGTATAATCTCTGCTGGCACCACATTTGCAATGTTTGGTGCCCGCAGCCAGCACATATGTTAAGTGGCAAACCAGGTTTCTGTAGTTCCTCTTACAGTAAGGGGAGCGAACCAGACTCATCAGCAGGCGAGGATGTCCCTACCACCTTCCAACTGTGTTTTCAAACAACATTTGGGAGTGATTTATGCTGTGTTATGACATTGGTACCATCTGCTCATCATCATAAGTATGAATGAAGTGATAATGAAGAAAATGTTCCAAGCAGCTAACAAGATGATTACACTATAATAACATAATTTTGGCATAATTTGGATCTTCAGC
Organism: Aegotheles bennettii; assembly: GCA_013398125.1. Lineage (NCBI taxonomy): Eukaryota > Metazoa > Chordata > Aves > Caprimulgiformes > Aegothelidae > Aegotheles > Aegotheles bennettii. The sequence continues at coordinate 294,145 of VZRW01002441.1, read as the reverse complement.
GATCTACAAACACTTCATTTCAAAATCTAAAGGCCTGGAGCCTTATTGCAGCTACACAGAGCTCTCTTCTGACTTTTATTATCAGGGGAAGAACAAAATATATCTTGAAATGTGTCAGAAGTCTCGTTCCACCTGTCTGCTGACTCACACCTTCTCCTCCACAGCATCTGCTGGGCTGCAGACTCTTGACTCATTTCCTGGCCTGCTTCACCTGTGTTTTGGAAACTTCTTCTCAGAGCAGACTCAGTACCCTTCCAGGGCAGGAACCATCATTTCCTCCTGCCAGGGATTTCCACCTGATCTACTCACTCTTTTCTTAAGGGAAAACAATAGGAACTGCCCAGTCCATCTTCTATTAGGACCCTTCATTGTTTTTCATTGGAGAGTAAATTGGAAGTTCTGAGAAAACACAAAATATGGTTATTTTGCATTAGATTCAATGAAGTTTCCACCAGAACAAAAGCTGCAATTTTATATATACATACATATATATATATAAAATGTTTTGTTTCAAAATGGCAATTTGTGTTGAAAAATGAATCTAATTTCTTTATAGCCAAGGAATGAAATGAATCTTTTCTTCTGGGTCTAACAGAAGTGTCTCAGCTCAACCACCAAATGAGGAATTTTGATTTCCCTGGAGTTGGCACTGTCTGATCCAGGTTAACCCAAGCTTGTACTATTCCCCTATATTTTTCTTCTTGGTTGCTTGTATTGTTACAGGAAGGAATATCCTGGCCATCTTTACCAGCCTGCAGCACTGTGGCTGGGGGTTGTTTTCAGGAGCCCCCTGTTTCCAAGCAGGCCTGTTGAGACAAGTCTGAACTTTCCTATCTGAGTCAGATCTGGCCATAGCTGTATACACATGTAGTGACCCACAAGCAGATTCTTCTTATGTACTCAACATTTTGATGTCTTTTGGGGCCGTTCAGGTACTCCCACTGAGTGCACATCCCAAATCAGAGGAACAATTAGAGAAAATGCTGGGCAAGGCATTTTGAGACACATAAACTTGGTGCTTTTGTACAGAAGTGAAGGTAAACTGTAAGCCACAGGGTGGTTTGAGACCTAATTGCCTGAAACATCACCACAGCAAAAGAGTAACAAACCACTCCAGCACATAGCAGCAGAGCAGGGAGCATTCAGCTGGGTGTGCTGCAGAGCAGAGAGGAGGACAACAATTCCTAAACGTGAGCATCCCCAGCCTGCCGCAGCTTGTCTCGCCTCCATTTGCTCGGCCCAGAACTGCAGGTGTGGGCCCAGAACTGCAGTATTACACAGTACTTTTGTTTCTGCTGTCAGCTGTCACTAACTGGGTGGTCTGTCTGGGTCCCTCTGATGGTTTGGTTGGTTGTTGCAATGAATCCTGGATGATTGTCCCACCATGTCTTATGTGCTTCCACACAGAGGCTGGCAGCGATGCAGCTGCTGGCAGATGTGCTCAGCAGACTTTGGGCTGACATTGTGAAAGCCCAGAACTTTTCTGGGAACTCTTCAGCTAATTTCTTAAACCTGCCATAGCATTCCTTTCTTACTCAAGCAGAAATGTTGTCTAAATACACAGCTTTTGCCTGGGGTATTATTTATTAATAAGCAGCCTTTTTCATATCAGAAATTTGTATGACATCTTGCTACCAATCCAATACAACACCTTGCTAGAAGGAAAAATGCTATTTGTTGAACTGATAGCAAGGCAACAGAGCTGCTATCCAAGCTGATCCTCCATTCAATTAGACTTCACTTAGCTGGTGATATGATCAGAGTAACTAGCAGTAACAAGAAATAGGAAGCACAAAGCAAATTTCTGTGCTGGTATTTTTCTTTCTTGTATTTTCATCTTTATATTAATCTTTTCAAAATGAATATGCAGAAAACAAAGAAAGAACCCAGTTGCTTAAAGCCACTACGGTAGCCAGAAAGTGGAAGAAATGTAAGTGTAGGCCAAAATATAGAGAAAATGTAGGTCAGAACTGAGGAGAGCCTTTCATAGCAATGCTTGAGGTTTCTGTGCGGAGGCACAGGGTCAAAAACACGATGAACTGCCCCCAAAAGGAATGGCATGAAGAAATATTAGCAGATACTCTTCAGTGATTTAAAGAGGCAGAAAAATAAATTAATAAGGATCTACAAACAGAAAGAACTCTGTGAAAAAAGCCAAACCAAAACAAACAAGCTTCTGTTGGTGGTGTACAAATAGCTTTCCTGATTTATTTTTAATCGTGAGAAAGAAAAGAGGGGGAGAAAGGGAAAAACAGCCTTTGCCAAGTGTTCAGTGATTCTCATATACCTGATTCCCAGCTGCACCAAACTCATTATCACTCTTGTGAGTATAAGACTTCTCTGCAAATGCTCCAGACACTTAAATTTTTGAAGAGGTTTTTTCAACAAGGATGGAATGTGATAAATGCAATTTAAACAAGCCACTTAATCAACTTATTTATATTAGATAACAATATAAGCAGAGCGAGTGAGTCTTCCACACAGAAGCCCTCAGGAAGCCTCTGTGGAAAAGCAAACACCACAAGATCCTTCCTCGTGCAGCCACCCTCGAAGCATTCCTCTGCTGGGTGGCAGATCTGTGTCCCCTGTGCTCAGAATGGGCAGTCTGGGTATGTTGGTAGGACCAAGCTAGTGGCTGAAGAATTCACACTTGGTGGCCCAGTTTGGTCCCTTGACCCCTTTAGATGTTGGCGGCACCCTCCGAAGGTCTGGCACCACTGGGGCATGAGCTCTGACACTCCCTGGCCATCACCCTGTGCCATGACTCGATTGGGCTCTTCTGAATTTGTACTAGTGATTTCAGGAGAAGATTCAGCTGCTCAAAGCTATTGGCTGCAATTTCCTGGAAGGATGAGGAAGGGGCATCTGGAAAAAGAAAATAGCTTTTACTAATTTTATACATTTTATTAAGGTTTTATTCATTTCTGAGACGATTGCCTCCAGGAAATGCTGTGTGTGTCCCTCTGTCCTTCAACCACACTGTTAAATATGCCCTGTGCCGCGGCCGAGCGGTGGGGAAGAAATCACACATCAATATGATGGATATAAAGCTTCCGTTTATTCTGCATGGATTGGTTATATTTATACAGTTTCAGAACAATAGCGGTACAGTTTCTGAACAATAGCGCTGTTATTGATTATCTGGTTGCTAAGGTATTTGCTAATTTCTACGGTTAATGTATCTTATTATTTGTTAACTTTCTCTAATGAACAAAGACACATTCAAACTTTATACATTGTATCTATCAGAAGATTATGTTATGCTTCTAAGTTTATTATAGACAAAGAGTATGTTGAAACCCCTAGCAGTGAAGACAAAGAGTATGTTGAAACCCCTATCAGGGAAGGTTATGTGATGTTTCAAATTTTCTTATAAACAGAGAGCACATTCAGGCCCCCAACAGCCCTGAGAGCATATGGAGAACATGGGACCAAGTTCTGTATGCAACTTACCCCATCCAATGTGCCCACGGGCCTCAGGGAAGCATTCAAGAAAGACAACTCTGCAGGTGGAGCTACCAAAAACACCAGTGAACAAAAGTAGCTTTTAAAATTATATTTTAAGATCAGAAATAGGAGATGATCCTCACATTAGGTGAGGAATAGCAAAATAGAGCAGAATTTTTATTTTAATTATTCATCTTACTTAATCTGAGAATTTAAGTTGATCCTCATTTTACAGAAGCTTGTGGAATCCCTAATTTGAGATAAGGTCTAAGCAGGGCTCAGAGACCCCAAGCAGAGAAGAAGGCTGATGGAACTTTAAGCTGACAGAAGTTTAAAAAGAAACAAATGGGCTTTGCTGATCAGAGAAGGTAAGCAAAGACCACAGCTCTGTAGGGAAAACAGGACAAAGTCACAGTAAAAGAATTCATAAACCACAGACTCCACTTCAGGAAATGCAGAGGCAAAGGTGAAACTCCAAGAGGAGACAGAGCAAAACTGGAGTGAGTTTTCAAGAGGCATCCTGAAGGTTTACACAGGCAAATAAGCACAAACCAACCATGGTTTGGAAGCCTTTGTGTCTGTGTAAGAGGCTAAAACGTGACTGCAGGTATTGAAAGATAAACAGAATATAGGTAATTTGCACAGATGAGGGGGATTTGTAGGAAATGTTAGAGACAGCTATGTACAGTGACTGAACATTACACTGAGCATGAATGGAGCCCTTTTCACTCATCATTCGGACATCAGTGCACAAGTTCACAGGAGGCCAGAAGCTGCATTAAACATTTTGAAGAATAAATCTAGTAATGTTGCAGACAGGAATGTAGACCTTCGTTAGAGTCAGTGGGGAATTTCCGAGTTAGATATGGAGAGAGGATGTCTTTCAACAGCAGGATCCTCCAAGCTGTGAAATAGAGCAGGATGTGACGATTAAAACCCATGAACGCCTTTGAAGATTTGTAAGACAAAGGAAAGCAGCTCAGACTGACTGAGACCTTTTGATAGGCCTGGTATATTGTCACTTCTCTATAATATTTCCTTTCAATGAATTAGAGGTGAGTGAAAATAGCCTTTTATGAGATTTAGATGAAAAATTGCACTTTTTGCAGCATTGCAGCTAAGATTTAATGTTGAAATTAGCTGGTGAGCTGTCTGCAGGAAACAGAAAAGTTGTGGAGTCTCCTTCACTGGAGACATTCAAACCCTGCCTGGATGCGTTCCTGTGTGATGTACTCTAGGTGACCCTGCTCTGGCAGGGGGGTTGGACTAGATGATCTTTCGAGGTCCCTTCCAACCCCTAGGATTCTGTGATTCTGTGATACAGACCAAACCCTCCCTCTCCATCCCAAGGACCTTCTCTCCAATGCACGTGGAGCAACCTGCTGTACCACCAAGAGGGATGTTTCTGTGTTGCATCTCAGGTTTCTCTTGCATAACTGTGTGGGAGTGAGGCGACTAACTCCACCTTCCCCCAGACATCCAGAGCAGATCTGCCACTCACCCCGTGAGCACTCATTATCCATGGTCTTCATCACACCCAGGATTGAGTCTAAATTCAGCCTTTCTTAGCTGCCACACTTTCCAGTCTTAGCGTTTGCATTTGTACAGCAGTAACAGCTGTCAGCCACTGATGGCAGGATCCCAAGTCTCGACCAGGTCTATGGTTTCAGAGCTACATGCACACTTGCCATATGGACAATCCTGCAGTAACGTGTCTCATAGGCTATCGTGGGCTGAAGCTGGAAGTTCATATGGAAATATTTTTTGTGTGTGCGCTGGTTTTGCCAAACGTCCTGTTTTAATTATTCATCTCTCCTCATGAATAAATGAAAAGGGGAAACATCAAAAGTCGCCAAATACTCTGTGCTGGTCACAAACACTGAAGGTTTCTTTTTAATGTACAATCAGAAAGTTGGATTAAGATTCACTCCTTTGATATGCAGCTTATTATTTTTTTATATATAAAAAAGAGAAAAATTCCTGTTTCCTGCAATTAACTGTATTTTTTTTGAAGCGCAACAGGCACAGAGAAATCAATATCTGTGGTGACTCCTTTCAAAGAAAACAATTAGCATCCATATCAAAAAGCTAATTCAGAGAAATTAAAGAACACATACATCAGTAAAATATAATATTTCCTCTTTAGCACATCTCATTGTGTACAATGTGTCACTGTAAAATTGTTAGGCTTGGAGATAATGAAGAGTGACAGTTGAAGGGTTCAGGGCTTCATATAAGACTTTTGGGTATGTAAGGATTTTAATTGCACATAATTATGAATGTGAAAGTGGAACGATTTAATTTTTTAGCTTTCATGCTATTAGAAGGCTAATAGAACCAATATCAAACTGAGTTAGTTACAGCAGAATTACTAGAAGAAGCTATTTTTTCATTCAGCAATATAAATTAAATCAAAACAAAAAAAATTAAAACAGCTCATATATTTCTCTCTTCTTTTCCATTTATATAGTAGTAGCAAGATAAGTGGTGTGTGCTATTAACACAGATGAAGAAAAATAGTTTTAATAAGATTAAAATATCCTGAAATAAGGGGAATGGACAGTTGGGGAGCAGAGAAGAAAAGGAACAACTATAAGTGGTGTGGTTAAAGTAATAAGGTGGTCTGTTAAGTTTGAGAGAGGCTGTCATCCAGCTCTAAATACAGAAGCATACCCTCTCCCCGCCTTAGACAGGTGCACCACTGCTGATGAGCATAACAAGAGGAGGGATGGGCTCCTGTTACCGGGTCTGTAGGGTTTGTGACTGCTGAAAACACACTAACAGCAGGGACAACACGAGCCCCATAGCCAGCAAGGTTTCTGAACTGTGCCTTGGCTCCGGGCATCAGCTATCGTTTCACCTTGGCAATGCAAAGAAGGACCACAGCAGGGAATGTTCTCTCCCAGCATCCTGAATGCATGAGGGCATCTTCTAGAAAATCTAGTGTAGGGTCAAACAAGATTTCCACTACAGCCCATTTTCTGCAGTGTTCAGGCCTCCCCAGTAACAGCAGCCAGCCCTCTCCTGCATCTTTCCCCCCTGCTCTTTGTAGTGCCTCAGTTTCAGGTTCCCCTTCTCCTTCCTCTTCTCATACACCCCCACTTCTAGTGCCCCTGTCCCTTAACCTGTCTTGAATTCATCCTTTCTCCCACACCTCGTGGTCTCGTCTGCTGAGCAAACGCTCAGGCTTGGGGGCCCTGGAGTTCCCCCCCCCCTTCACTTTTCATGCGAGTGCCTGTTCTTCTCCCTACAGCTGTAACACAGCACGGAGGGCAGGAAGAACAGTTATCAGCAGAGAGGAGTGAGAGGAAATAGTGTCCAGACACTCAGTGTTTTTTGCATCCGTAACCAGGTGTTTCAGTTCTGGATTGCTTTTGCATCCCCATATTATTCCTTACAACAGAGCTAGAGAGTGAATTTCTACCTACGGCTAAACCCTATTTAAGTCCATCTTGCAGCAGCAATTAGAAGTCTGTTGATGTTAGGATCTCTTTGCAAATCTTGGACCTTTTTCAATTAATTTTAATCAGGTTCATTAGCACTTTTTTAATGTGTAAGAAATGGGCAAATACATAACTGAAGAGCCACTTACCTTTTAATGAAGGTAACAAATATGCAATTAAAAAAGCTCTGTCTTTCTTCAACTTTGTGGTAAATTAACTTGTTTTGTCATTATTGTGTGTGCAGAATGTCACTTACTCTGGAGTTTTGACATAAAATTCTTTATCACTGGCAGAATTAGCAAGTAATGTTAAGAACTAGGAAATGACAATTAGTTTGTGAATTAGGTGGGATATACTATGTGTTAATTATTGAGGGACCAAACTTCAGGCAATTAAAATTTAAAATCAAGATAAGAATAATGTATTATTAGGCATCTGAGTATTTAATGAAGTTGCAAATGATTACCAAATTTTATAAATTAATTCTAAGGTTCCTTGACTATTCTTAGAGAATTTTGTGCCCTGGGACTTACAACAGGCTGCAGTTGTTTGTGAATAGAATAATAATCTGGATCTCCGAAATGCTGTAGGAAGCTTTGCTTTTTATCAGTTACACAGGTGCCTACAAAGATGTTTATTAAATATCTTGCTGCTAAAAAATGCTATATTGATGCTTCTTCACCAAGATCTTAATTTCAAAGCTGAGTTTCACATACAGCTGTCATATCCAACAGTTTATTGCCTGTGCATGTTTCTGGCTGTGTGGAGAAGCCCTCCTACACCTTTTTGTGCTCCTGTTACCAGTTTTTCCCACCTTTTTGCTCCATCATCTGCAAATGACTGGATGGTGGAGTAAAGCATCTTTATCTTAAGGAAACAAAGATACACAGAGCAATACTGGTGGAGACACTCCGTAACAAGTTCATCAGTCCTAGGACAGTGTTTCTGTACCGGGAGGCTTTCCATGTCCCTCTCATCCCGTGGGATGGGGACATCTCACCCCCAGCATTGTCCCCATCTGCATGGCTGCACTGGGGTTCCCATGCTGGCTGTGGGTGTCACTGGCTGTACCCACATTGGGAGCGACGCTGCGCCTGGTGCTGATTCTGCATGCAGCCCACAAACAAGACTCTGTGTAAACTATCTTATTTATTTCACTATCCTTCCCCCATTCACCAAGCAAATTATCACATGTGTATTCAGTTTCAATAAGATAAAAAATTGCCTAATAAAATATTTACTCAGCCTTTGTCCCTGCAAGTGTAAACTCATGTAATTACAGAGCACTCCAGAACCTGTGGCTATAAATCTCCAGAAATAAAATCCTCAGCACATTGACAGAATAAGGCTCCCACTTACTGTGAAAATGGGAAGCTAGTCCATGCCAAGCTGTTAGATTAACTTAATATGCTCCAACTCATGCTCCTTTTCTCTCCTCAGTCTTTGGGGAGGGATGTTTATCTCTTCCTGCTGCCTAGTGATGGCTTTCCATCATGGGCTGGAGAAGTGATGATTCCCGTTTTTGCTGAAATCATTGTCTCTCAACCCAGTATTGGCTCTCATTGCCACATCAGTGGTGCCTGGGATGTTTTATCAGCAGAAAGGACAATGTGTATAGATGCACTTGGAAAATTCAGAGTATCCCAGTAATGAGGAGGCTTTGATTATCTCAGCTACTGACAAGCCGCCAGTGGATATTAAGGTGCTCTGCCTGATCTGCCTTCCCTGGGACACACTGCCAGCAGGGACATGCTACGACCAAGATGCTCTTTCCAGGAAAACATTCCTGAGACTTCAGGGCTGAATCTCAACAGGGAGTGGGAACCTGTGTCTGAGGAGGCTGCATGCAAAAGGCAAATGGATAGCCATAACATTTGTTAGATGAGCAGGGGAGAAGAGGGGCTATTATTCTTTATTTTCAATAATGTTTACGTTGGGACTCGAGCACAGAGGGATCGGAGGAGAAGGGAGCACAAGGAATAACAATCTTTTGTACCTGTCACTTTAATGTATGCCTGCTCCCACTTTGGCACAGCACCAGAGGTTTTGAAACACGGCAGCTTAGAGCGGTAGGGAGTGTATTTTGAAGAAACTTTTAATTAAGTCTGCCCTTGGGCTCCTGAGCAGAGAAAGGTGGGAGCGCCGGTGGTTGTTTTTAAAGGGTTCCTCTATAAAGGCAATTTTTTTCCCAGGCTATCACAGGTCTAGAATTGGGAAAGAAAAAAAACAAAACAAAACAAAAACCAAACAGGTAACCTCTCTAACTCATCAGGTAACCTAACCCACCAGTCCCTGAAAAAGCACAGCAACACAGGCTTTTTTCTTCTAAAACTAATTACTTGAAAAAAACACTGCTTGGATGCAAACCAGGTATCAACATTGCCATTCTCACTGTCACTCCAAACCACAGCGGCTGGCAAACAGACAATAGGGGAAAGTAGGGAGCAGAGAAGGAAAACGTTCCTTACTGGCTGCCCCGTAGAGAATCAAAGTGACCTGAAGAAAGCCCTTCACAGAAACGTGAGTCAATCCCCAAGGTAGTCACAGCCCCAGGGTCCCCCTTTGAAAACCAGAGGAATCTTCAGGATGAAAAGCCTGTTTGCTTTTTCTTCTTAGCTGGGCAGACCACCACCAAACACAAGCTTTCCTGTGTCAGGGTATTTTCCATTTGAAAACATTTTGTTGAAGAAAAATCCCCAACAAGGTCTGCTACCAGCTTCTGCAAGAGGTGACCCAAGGTAGCAGTAGCTGGAAGGGATAGAAGGGGGGATTTCTTTAGTTCAAAAAGCCCAGCACCCAAGTTTCATCATGGTTGTTTTTATGAAAAGCAGGCTGTCACATCAGCTGGGGCCTTCTCGCGTGTCCTTCTGTTGACCTCGTGGCTGCATCTCAGAAACTTCTTCACCCTAGGACTCTCCAGTGCCTCTTTTGCAATGGTGTGTGTTAGCAAGAAACACGTCTGGCAGTGATAGCCACAAAGTTCTGCCTGAAATGAAGTCAGGCTGAGCTGAGAACTCACACCTGTAGTGATGGAACTTCTCTGTTTCCAGCCCGGAAGAATGATCAAGGATGGCAACTTGGCAGGTTTGCAAAGACAGCCGGCAGAGCCCTGCCCCCGTGCATCCATTGCACAAGTGTCTGCTTTAAAAAGGATCACAACAGCTTCAAAGAAGTGACAGAAGGGCTGATTTTCTTCCTTTTTCTGCATGGTCTTAATAAAAAGCAAACATCCCCTTTGGGGACTAATAACAACAAAGCAACATTAATTTTTAAAAAGGCCAGCTTCGTGTTCGCCGTTAAATTTCCACGAACGCATCCATCAGGTGCCACCCTGTGGCTGAAACACACCTCTGCCAGCTGCTGCCCAAAGCATGGCCCTCACTGCCCGTCAGGATTGCGGTGTCCCAGCTCTGCAGGGCAGGACACCAAGCAGCAGAGGGGTCCCAGGCCATGGCCGAGCCATGTGCTGACCCCATGGCTGCAGGGATGTGCGTGTGAGAGCACATGAGGTCACTGCCATGATGTCTGGAGATGTTCTTGCCTTGGGAAAACGGCGCTGGCTGTCACCCAGTGATCTTTAATAGAGACTGAACATGGATATGGGGATGCTTGTGTCTAATTATACACAACGTATAGGGCCATTTACCATATGGGAGCAGTTGGAGCCCTTTGATCCTTCTCACCCGCAAAGCTGGGCTCGTGGGGCCTGGCGTGGGAGAGCGAGGTCGTGGGGCGGGCTCCCTTTCATTCCAGTCAAGGCTGGGGCCGTGCCTGTATTTTCTCATTTCCCATGAATGTTCAGGAAAGAGATTTCCCAGCACAGCTGGAAGAATGTCGGGGAGCACTGCTGGTGTCCTCTGGAGCCCATCTCAGAGGCCTTTGTAGACAAGCCAGAGAGGTGCTGCAGGAGGTTTGCTGGAGCTGGTCCTTCAGGAAGGAACCTCTTTCCAGCATCCTCCGGAGATAAGCAGGACATCACTCATTCAAAACAACAATGCTGAGTGGCAAGTTTTGGCTGAGAAATGTCTGTGGCACAGATACTGGGTGTGCTCAAGGTGGTAACTCCTGAAGGTGGGAGGAAGCCCACTCGCACCGCAGCCCCTCTGCCAGCCAGAATGTTCTGTGCTGGCAGCAGAGCCAGGACAAGCCACACTGCTGGCCTCAAACACCTTGTGAGGAAGGGCTCAGCTCGTCCCACCAGTCCTTCCTAACCACCCGCTGCTTCATCCACACTGGTGATGCTGGTACAGCCATTTCACAGGGCAGGGCTTGGAGGTCGCTGCTCACAGATTTGAATGTGGCTTTACAGTGATACCTGTTTTTTTGAGGTTTCCACTGTTCCCTGACAGGACTATGCTGAAAATATTTCATTATCAGGAGTTATATACTAAAAAAGCTACATAGATTCATTATTTTATTTTGTTTTTTGTCCTTTCTGAAAAAAAAAATAGTCCCTTGGAAAAAATAAAAAGTCCCCTTGCAAAGGCATCTGGGAATTCCGTTGTATATTCCACAGTCTGTCGGGCATCAGGTTGTGATTCCCCAGCCTGAGTTTATTTCTGACTCTGCTCGGAGGTGTGAGTAACCCTGACCAGACCACTTGGCCCCTCCAACTCGGTTTCTTCTTTTCTCTTTCATTTTCCCGCCATATAAATGCCTTGATATCAGAGCTGGTCGTTAGTTTGCGTTGGCGGTGGATGTTGTGCAAGGAGGGAGAGTGCAGGGCTGAAGCAAAGGCACTGAAGAAACCCTGCTAACAGCACGATAAAAACAATCAGCCGGTCGAGTTTCGAAAAGCAGGGGGGTTTAATTGAACTGCTTGTTGGTCCACTGCTTCGCTCACCATCTAAACCTGAGCCTGAATGCCAGCTGAGCCTCTGGATGGTCTGGGATTGTCCCAAAAGCTGTTCCAGACCTGATGGCAGCCCCGCGGTGACCCTGCCCAACCCTGCTGCCCCTGCACCCTGGCTCTGGGGACCTGCAGGACCAGCACCACATCACAAATCCTCCTGTTCAGAGGCTTTCCTTCCTCTTCCAGGTCTGCTGACAAGTGTTTGTTTGCTGAGGGAGATCTAGCAGGGGAATGCTGGTGAAGGGTAATGGTGCCTTTGTGTTATTTGCTCACTCATACTCACCTGGGCAGTCTCGCTGAAGCAGAAGGAGATGCCTGGGTGCAGGACCACCTACCTCAGGAATTTTGCACACATGGGCCTCTGCTAGTCAGTCTCTCTGGAGTGATTTATTCTGCCCTCTCCACTACTAAAACATGAGAAAAGATAGCACTCTGCCTGCACTTGGTGGTGTTAACCCAGCTCGTGCACACACGTTACCCTCAATAAACCCACCCTGCCTAACAGGTACTTGTAAACCCTTTCCATTCAGACTACACAGACAACGTCGAGTTGGATTTAAACTTCTCCCCTGTTTCTCAGTCTTTTTTTGTCCAGCTATCTGAGCCACAAAACTGGCCAGCAGACACAGCTGGGAAACACACTGCAGCACAAAGAAAAAGTAATAAGGGCTGGGAGGAGTTCTCTTCCCCTCTACAGAACTGTAATTGGGCCTTCCATTTATGTTTTTTTAAGCTCAGCTGGGGTATGAACTCCTTAACATTAGTTTGACTTATGGGAAAGGGAGGGCAATAACATATTTATAAAAATTTACCTTGTTCTGAAACTGTAGACATGCTTCACCTTTTAATTTCATGATTAGTGTCATTTCATCATGGGGGAAAAGCCACTTTTTCTATCCAGCGGCACAAAACAAATACAAATCAAACACATGCTTTCTGGAATTATTCACACAATGTTTTCAAAAATCGACATAGTTCAATAGTTGAGCAATAAATTTTCTTACTAATGAGACACTAAAAAATGTTTTTGATGTTACGCCCAGGGAAAACTAGTTATTGAAGATTTATAGGCAATCTGTGCAAAGACAGTCCTTTGCTTCCAATGAGTTTCTAATTTTGATCTGATGATATCCAGCTGCAGAGCTTTGGCCATGATATTATATAACTTGTGATATCACATCCATACAGTATTTTCTTCACCCTCCAGGACTGGCCTTTCCATACATGAGCTGGACTGCAATATCGCTCAGTCTACCTCTGTGAACAGCCAACGGCGTGTGGTGTTTATGGACCCCACCAAGGAGTACACGTAGTTATGGAACGTGCATCTCATCACTCTGAAATACAGGAGGCAAACTGAAAATTTGCTGAAAACACAGATTTTCAGGTTTGTTCCCACTGCCCTCCCTGCTGCTGTGAGATGTAGCTCAGGGCAGGGCGGAGTGTGGGCAGTCGTGTACACAGCTGAATACAGCATCTTGCATTTCCCTTTGTTCCAAGCATCTCTTCCAGCATCTGGCTGGCTTGTAGCACCCAGGACCAGCCACCACACCAAGGACCAGTCTTGCTGCAATCCGCCTCCATGCAGAGGGATGTTCAAGGCAGTTGATGAAGGACAATAACCTCTTCTGCCACCATTTTATTTAAAATAAGCCAGAGAGGGAGGGTTTCTCAATTCAGATACGAGTGTTTTCTCCTCCTGGCAGAGGCAGAGCAGCTCATTCATTGAAGGTGGCCACCAATGCATTTCCTGGAGGTAACCATCAGTGGGCCAGTGCAAGAGTTTATTCCCATAACTGTGTTGAGACCCTGCCAGAGATGAACACACGTCTTCCTCAGGGACATTTCTAATCTGAAACAAACCAAGCCGTGCCGGTATTGATACCGCTGGCAGGCCCCTTTCCATAGGAAATGAGGGAATGTGGTATCTCTCAAAGAGTAATAACAAGGCGCCTTGCCTGGATACAAGAATGATGAGTGCTTCAGAAGTGCTGATGATTAAGGCCCATGTTTAGGACGCTTGGAAAAAGTGGTCTCCAAAACGAAACAGCCATAAGCCGGTTTGCTCTGCTGCTTGCCTGCCTTCCACCCACATGGCTGCCTTGTGGGCAGGCTGCAGACAGCCTGGGCGAGGGTGTCTGGCAGCAGGCTCCCGCACCATGTGTGCCTGAGCACGCAGGGGCCTGCCGCCGTGGCGGTCTGGCCAGGGGCCTGCATGGAGGGTGTCATTGCAGCCTGGCCAGGGGCCTGCTGCCTGTTCAGAGGGTGCCATGGTGGTCTGGCAAGGGGCCTGCAGCCTGATTAGAGGGTGCCATGGCAGCCTGAGTAGGGGCCTGTTCGGAGGGTGCCATGGTGGCCTGGGCAGTGGCCTGCTCAAGGGTGCCATGGTGACCTGTCCAGGGCCCTGCTCAGAGGATGCCATGGCGGCCTGGCCAGGGCCTTGCTTGGAGGGTGCCATGGTGACCTGTCCAGGGCCCTGCTCAGAGGGTGCCATGGCGGCCTGGCCAGGGGCCTGCTCAAGGGTGCCATGGTGACCTGTCCAGGGCCCTGCTCAGAGGGTGCCATGGCGGCCTGGCCAGGGGCCTGCTCAGAGGATGCCATGGCGGCCTGGCCAGGGCCTTGCTTGGAGGGTGCCATGGTGACCTGTCCAGGGCCCTGCTCAGAGGATGCCATGGCGGCCTGGCCAGGGCCTTTCTTGGAGGGTCCCATGGCAGCCTGGGTGGGGGCCTGCTCGGAGGGTGCCATGGCGGTCTGGCAGTGCATGCCACAAGGCACCTGGGCTGCAAACTGCCCTGTCCACCCAGCCAGGCAGCTGCTGCAGGAAATTAATGTGCAATTATCTGAAAGGAGTGGTGCTGGGGGCGAGGGGGTGAAGGGGGTAATTTCTTCTTTTTCAGGGAATGTGCAAGTTGAGCGCACTGCAAGTAACTGAAAAGCTCAGCTTCTGGTGGAAGGCAGTAAAAGAGAGGCGTGTTGAGCTATGCAACTGCAAACAAAATCTGCAGAGCTATTTTTGCTTAAATAAACATTCCTAGCTTCCAAAGAAAATGATGAGGAGTCTGTGGCCACCCTAAATAGTATTAAATTAACTGATAACTCACAAACACTTAAGTCAGTTATTCTTCTAAAGGGCTGCTGGAAACACACCCATGGCAGGGACCGCAAACGCCTTCAGCAGGGACTGCCCTGGGAGCCAGACAGAGACATCCTCCTGTTCCTCGCATGCCATGCATATGCATATTTCAATACAGTCATGGGTCTGAACAACATATAAACACTAAACAACATTAAAAGTTCACAGAAACACATTCAGAACGACATCTTATTCCCAGCTTTCAGTAAGCACATTATACATTGAAGAGCTGCCATTCTTTTTTTTCTTCATAGCCCGAGCTTTTGGTCCCCTCCTCCCCATGTGCACCTTCTCATCATATTTCCATCTCCAAATTCACTGCTGATGCAAATTATTTCGATGGCACTTCACAAACATATGCAGAAAACGCAGCCAGATGTCTTCCTTGGATTTCAGGAAGGCAGAGAAGTGTCAGAATTAAATCTGGATTGCTAGGATGTCGCCAAAAATAGTTTCTGCACTCACTCTGTGTCTGCGAAGATGGATCTCAAGGCCAAACACAGAAATTAGCTTCCATATCAACATTTTACTGTCACTTTCATCACCACGCCAATAGATTAGTTAAAATAACATCGTTTACTGGCATGGAGTGTTATTGCAAACAGATGTCATCGTTAGGATAAAGACAAGTTCTACTATTTCGTCCGGGAACTTATTCATGGAAATTTTGATTTTTCTCATTGAAACAAGAAACACTTTTCAGTCTTTGACTCTTTCACCCTCCAAAAACACTTTAGTTTTAGGTTTCTTTTTTTGTTTTCCCCTCCAATAGAGAAGAAATCAACATTTTGCTTGACAAGGCAAAATTCTGGTGGTTATTTCCAGTTAATGTTTTTCCTCCAATGAAAGACAAATGTTAACTGGAAAATATCTATGAACAGGTCTAATTTCCTGTATATCTTTCATAATTGTATCTAATTGCGTACTGCTTCCTTCAACTCTTCTTCACCTGGAGCTGAAAAATTCTAGATTCAAATATATTGGTGGTTTTTTGTATGTGTGGTCAGTGAGCTGTCTTCTCTGTGCTATTCAGATAAAACTGGACATTTATTTTTAATGATTGGGTTTTGCTGCCTTCCTTTGTTATGAAGGGAGTATGAAGGGATAATGGATACACATTTTACTTCATTCATTAGAAAGAAGTATGAAACAGTGCAATATAATGAGATCGGCCACCAGAACACAGCAGCTCAGGAGGGATAAAGTAATAGTGCACCCTGAAGAAATCTGAAATCTTGGTCCTGCTGGCATGAGAGGCTGTGCTCTGGTTGACTTCAGTGAGGCTAGGATTTCATCCTAAGAATTTAATAACACTGCAGTTTCAAGTAAGTTCAAGCAGAAGTGCATACTCACTGGCATAGTTTAAGGCTCTCAGCCTTACACAAACAAAAACCTATGCATTTAAGTAAAAGAATTTTGAGTCCCTACATTTTATTTATTTGAGCTACTTATAACATATTAAATATTAAAAACTACATTGTAATAGATTTTATGTACCTCTGGGAAATAACTGTAAAAATAGACCAGCACACAAAAAATGCAATAGTGGCAAATTTGTGTTCTTTCTCATTCTACTCCAGAGAAGATAGCAACAAATATGGTCACGTTTGGCAACAGTTTTCATGTAGCATGTTGATTCATTGGTGCTCTCTGGGTCTGTGTGTTCCTTATACCATGCCTAATCGGTTATATGCAACTCCTGTATGAAATGTGCCAAGACAGAAACTCCCAGCCCTTCAGCACAGCCCTGGCCTCTGCTCTGAGTCACATCAATGGAGCAGTTCCTTTAGAACTCAGTAATGGAGGGTCAGTCACTGAAATCAAAATCCTTTGGAAAAAAGACTTTCTACAATCTAATTTTGAAGTCCAGCAGCTTGGTCTGTAAAATCTTTGTGAGGCCTCTTATAGTAAGGGAGACTGGACACTGGCAAGAAAAGGAACCCTTGTAATGTAAGATAAATGTGTAGCTTGGGGAAAGTGGGAAGAGCTTGTATTAGCAAACCCAGAGTGCACATGAAGTCAGTCCAGCTGACTGGGAGCCAGACTGGAGCCGGCACAAGAGTGCCTGGAGTAGCACAGGAGGTGTCTGGAGCAGGCACAGGAGGTGCAGCACCGTGATGGAGCGCAAGCTGGGCTGCAGTGAGGTCTGTGTTCCCCCACCCCATGGAGCAGACAGGCAGCCAGGTACCCCAGCAAATACTGACTTCTAAACCAGCCCAAATGCAAAGGTGCTTAAACGCCCCTGGGACATCAGCTGCTTCACTGGCACTGACTCTCTCCTCAGTTTTTCCCGCACAGGGTGTTGTCAGAGCACTGCAGCTGTGCATTATAGCCAGGACAGGCTGTAGAACAAGCATCTGCCTTATATCCTCACTCACAGCCCTGTGCTGAAATCCTGCGTCTGCTATAAATGCCTAGAGGGACCACCGCTATGTCTCATTACACTGAGCTGAGGAGAGAGCAGGAGTTAGTTACCAATGGCAGAGGAGCCCCCAGAAACTCTAGTTGGAATTTCTATCTTCTTCTGCACTTGCCTTTACTGTAATTATGTTTCAGAATAATTTCTATGTCAATCTTCTGCTTCCAAATATAAATGTCACTTCTCTTGCCCAGGTTCAAAACAAACTGTCAGTTTGAAATAGCTTCTAACACGTTAATAATGAAATACCATTTTACTCCCACTGAGAATAAAATGCTAGCACTAATCATACCATTCTAAAGGGCTTATAAATCAATAAACCGGGAGGCAATGAATGAACAAAATGCTGATTGAAATCACAAGCACATCAAGTATCTGCAGATAATCAGCGTCACATGTTTTTTAAAAAAAGAAATAGTTTTCCTTAAACATGGATACACACAGTGCCTCACTTATATTTTATTCTCACAATGCAATTTGATTACCTCACCAATGTAGACAGAAGCACAGCTGAGTACTAGAAAACGAGAGCAGCAGATCACTTTGTGATGTGACATTCGTAATCCAAAATGGTACAGCCTCATATTAAAGTGTCTCTAGTAGCTGAGATTTTTCCTGTCTCTATTTTCCCTCCTCACCGCTGGGTGCCAGTTTGCAGCTTTTGGTGGTGAGCAGTTCTGGTGCTGTTCCCCAGGTCAGGGCTGTGTAAGGGTGATTAGATATTGGAATAGTTGCCCAGGGTGGTGGTGGAGTTACCATCCCTGGAGGTGTTCAAGAGGCGTCTGGATGTGTCACTGGGTGATATTAGTGGTGGTGTAGGTAGGCAGTTGGACTGGATGATCTTGAAAGTCTCTTCCAACCTCGATACTGTGATTCTGTGAGATGGCCAACGCAGCAGCCACCAGCTAACCCAAATGCCTGGCTGGGGTCACAAAGTGAGAACTGCCGGGGCTGACACCACCACACATCTCAGAGCCAGCCACCCATCTGATATCCAACTGCCCATACCACCTGCTGGGGAGCTCAGGGATATAACTCTCCCCATCCACCTGCAAAGTGTCCTACAACGTTTCTCATTGCCTTTTCTCTCTGAAGCATGTGTTTAGTGGCTCCTGGCCACATGAAAATTTCAGTAAGCATCTCCAGATGAGTGGCTGCCTCTGATGTCATGTATAACATACTTGTTCAAGGTTGGCTGCTACGGTGTCTTTCTTAGCTGGATGCACAACATATCTGCAATGTTCCTCCCTGGATGAGTCATGTTCTTCCCCATCCCATGGAGGCTAAGAGAGATTTGCAAATATAGTGTTGGGGCAAACTTTTCTAAAACTCATGATACTGACTTTAATAAGAGATTCACATGACTGCTGTTACAGAATTGTCACCCTACTTGAGGATGTCTGCAAAGGTCTGATATAGGAAATGTCAAGCTTTCAGCTTCTGAGGCTCCCCAACATGTTAGCACCTTGGAGGTGTCCAGGTGTTTAAGTTCAGATTGTGTTGCTCCATGCATGCAGGCATAGGGCCTCTCATGTGAAACCATCCTGGAAGCCCTTTGCTGACCGACCCTTGGTCACCAAAGCCACAGCTGCTCTCCCAGTATTTGTCACCCCATCCCTCTTATCACTAGAAAGGAGAAATCTCTAAAACCTTTGAAGTGGCACATCACCATTTTTAACAAACAAGCTTCCTTGTTTTAAAAGTGAAGGCTGACACTGGTTATATAGAGACAATGTCAGAGGCGAAACACCAGACCAGTTCCTCAGCTTTATGGAAACCAGTGACTGAAATAGATTTCAGTAATTTCCTGTGTGAGAGTAAGAGTGGTTCTTATTTACAGGCAACTCCAAATTATTTCCTCATATACTTTATTGAATCTTTCTTAAAGACAGATTTTGTAACCCTTATTGAATCTACTTCAAAAAAATGTTTGCATAATACATCAAGAATCATCTATAACGTCTTCCTCTGAATTCTGATGCGGCATAATTAATAAAATACAACAGAAATGAAGATGCTGGGAATTTATGACAGAGCTTTTAATTATAGATCCAGGAGTAAATGAACATGAGATTCTCTTGCTAGAGAATTGTAAATTAAGATAATGGATATTAGGATTAAGTCTTTTTTTTTAATTATTTTGCAATACTTGATGCTAATAGAAACTGACTTTGTGTATTAGTCCAACTGTCTTTAAATACTTTTAGTGTCGTTATTCAATAATGGATGCATGTTTTAATAAATTTGCCTTTATGAATAGGTAAATGGATTAATTGATAGAGGATCATGAAAAGCTTTGCAAATGTGTATTGATGAACTAGTTAATAAAACATGACTCAAAATATTTTATTCACACAAGATAGGTGGGTTAACCCCTTGTTAATATTCAGCAAAGTTTAAATGTTCCTGTGATGTGGCATTGAGGCATCACGATCTTCAAGTGATATGGGGTAGGAACTTCTTTTAATAAAATCTTCTGGTGAAATACACCACACCGGGCATTTAGAATGGCCACATGTTTAGATTGTGCAGTGCCTGTTATTTGAATTGTCTCATAGAAATGTTACTGCTGCCATTTTAAATGTTTCTCCCCAAGGGAGGGTAGCTCTTCAAAGTGAGGTATCTCTTAATAAATGCTTTACAAAAACAGTGAAAGGTTCTCAGTATGGAAATTAGAGAATACAAAGCTCTTTTTGTCCTTCACAAGATGACAATGATGTTTCCTCATCTCTTAATTCCTCAAATGAGCATTCAATTACCTATTGTTTTCAATAGGGTGATAGACTTACAACTCGAAGTCAGTCATTTAATGCTTTCTAGTCACCAAAAGAAAAAATAAATAAACATCTTTGTGCAGTTGTGATCAGGTATATAGACAGCTGCTTTGTCCCAGTCCCCCCACAAACTGGCTATGGCAGCACAACTATCTTGATAGTTCTGGTTTTATTAGGTCCTCGTTAGTGCTCTAGTGAGAGCCAAAGCAGGGAAAAATCACTCAGACCTTCATCCATCTTCATTCTAGTCTTATTTTTAAATGTGTATTTGTGCAGTTGTATTCACAGCAGCTTGACAGGGAGCAGTCACCCATGGAAAGGCTGGTATCCCAGCTATTTTTTTGACACCAGCCAGTTAGTGCCATCAGCTTGCACAGCGAAGTATAAGCCATGACTGTGTGTACTTTGGTCACAGGTTCTTGCTGGCTCAAGGGATGTGTCCCTGGGACAACTCAACATTACAGGCAGCCACGGGGAATCAAGAAGCTGGCAGGGAGAATGGTGTGGTGTGAGCAGCAGGTAATGCTGGTGCTCACGGGTCAGTGGGGGCTGTGGAAACAGCAGCTAGCAACTGGTGGGAACCACAGGCTGAGTCTGGGGGAAGCGATAATGCTCTGCCCTTGAGATGCAGGGAGCTGGTATGTAGACATCATACTGTCAGGTCTCTAGAGTTTCCATCAGTTACATCTAAAGCACTCAAATGTCAGGAAATGTCAGGATTGAAGCTACTGAGAGAACCTTATCTCTGCCCTTCTGCATGTTTGTGCAGTACAGGTTAAAAGCACCACTCCAGTGAGTAAAGTCAGAGACCTTTAACTCCCTGTAGAAATATGAGTGAATTGGGCCACTAACACAAACTTTTCAAATGTTTCTGTCCCTTCATCAAACAATTTAACACCTGCTTCATCACTGTCCCCTTCTGGCAGTCACAGCCTTCCACTTTGCAAATTTTTGAGCTCTACTTCAAGCAAGAAAAAAAAAAATAACTGAGTAACCTGGCTTACAATAACATTTCTTTGTAGACTGGAGCATTTAGTCTCTCCCCTGGCCGGGGAGCACCTTGTGGGAATGAGAGGGGAATAAAGCCCGGCTGTAGTGTGGTTTCTCCATTCTGCAGTTTCCACTGACACCTGCTGGAGACACATTTCTTGGTTGCTCATTTTAAAAATTGTATCCAAAATGCAAGCTTCTTCCAAATCTGTATCCAAAATACACTTCTTCCCCATTTAATCAGTGAAGCTCACCACACGCCTGTAACAGTAAAATATGATCAGAATCAAGAACACTTGCCTATGTCCATCTCTGAGTTTATGAAATAAATCCAGCTTTTTCTAAAAAACAGACCCAATTCAGTCATGTACACAGAGATTTCCCAGCCAAAGAAAAAACAATGTTTCTTAAACAGATAGATGATTGTCAGAGTTCAGTTCTGATCCAAATGGCAGGAAGTTTGGAGAAAAGGAGGAGAAAAGAAGATCCTCTGCAATCTCCAGCAAGCTAAAGAAAGAATGGGACCTGGCAGCGATTGTTGTACCTTCTGGTATGTGGGGATACCAGAGATGTTGGGGATACCAGAGTCATCAGGACACCAGCTCAGTCAAAGGGATCAGCTCTCAGTCCCCTTTGTATGCCGGCTGGCAAATTGTGCTGGGGAATAGCACTGTTGTTTCCACTGCTGGGTTCACTTACTCCAGCACCACCAGAGGATTTTTGTCCCTAATTGACTTAACCGAGACAGACTGATTGCTCAGACTACTTCCCAGCAGATGCACACAGAGAGCTTTGTGAAAGAACAAAAGCACAGATACATCTGAGTGTGAATGAAGGTGCTTCATGTGCGTACAGCACAGGGATGTGCAATGTTCCAGCGCAGCTGTGGTCTGCTTTGCCAGGGAGAAGGCCTCCTCCTTTCCATGTTAGAAATTTCACCAAGTCACAGAAAGGTTTGAGTTGGATGGGACCTTAAAAATCATCTCATTCCAGCTCCCCTGCCATGGGCAGGAACACCCCCCACCAGACCAGGTTGCTCCAAGTCCATCCAACCTGGCCTCGAACACTACCAGGGAGAGGCAGCCACAGCTTCTCTGGGCACCCTGGGCCAGGGTCTCACCACCCTTACAGCAAAGAATTTCCTTCTTATACCTTATTTAAATCTCCCCTCTCACAGTCTACCCCTCATCACATCACTGCCTGCCCTTATAAATAGCCCTTGATGAGCAATCTGAAGCAATACGGGGAGTTATAGGAATATAAAAATTAAAAAATACTCCAAAATACAGCAACAGTCCTAAAGCTTTGAAAACTAGAAAGCGTATCGTAATGTAAACAGTAGGTCTTTTATGTTGGTGTGAAGTGTTCCTGCCCTGCTTAGAAAGGAAACAGAGCTGGTCACTGATGGACCTAAACCTTTCCTTCACTTTCAGATTAATGTCTTGCTTTGTGCATTTGAACATCTCGGAGAGCCTTAAGCTGTGCATAACTGAAAATGCCTTTTCCATTAGCTCATGGTGTCTAGCTCATAGCATTAAATGTTAACTAAAGCCTCGGACTGCTAAAAAGATTAGAGGTCTATTCCAAATTATTTGGAATTCTGGTCAACAGGGGACATTTAGGGTGATAAATTAAAGGACAGTTAAATCTTTTGTTTATTATATTTTCAAGTTTATTTAATTCTTTCCTGATCATCTCGCTCAAGTCCCGCGGGTCATGGCCAGAAGGTGGCAGTGGAAGAGCACCCATTCCTCGACAAACATCACGGTTGTCTGCCAGGTCCTGGTTAGCTTCAAGGGCAGAAGCAGGGACTGTTTTACACGACAGGAGAGCAGACAGCTGCACTTTGGGGGTATTGTAAGAGTTATCTCCTATCTATGATACCAGAAGTGTCAAAATGTGTGGCCTCATAGTTAATAAGCTGGAAATGTGTAAGAAAACCCACTTGTTTTCTTTAAAACTCAGAGGAGAAAAGCTCTTCTTCAAAGGTTTATTGAAAAACATCAGATTTCAAAACAGCTTTAATCATTGTAATTACTCAAATTATTAATGAATATCTGAATATCAGGCCCACTTCAGCTGTCTGAAAAACATAAAGGATTCTCATGATAAACAAACAGCATAATTACCTAAACATCACATTTTAAGTCTGTATTTGTTAATGAACCTGTGACCCCCTTTTTGACTGCCCTTATTGTTAGGATAACCCAGAAAAAACCTTCAGAGAAAAAGCAGATGGTAGGTTTGTTTAATGTTATTTTAACTTTAATTTTAAATATATTATCATGACTAATATTACAGTCCTCCAATCAACTGCATGTGAAGGGACTTGCTAGAGCCTCTTCACAATCCCTTAATATGGAACTCACCCCTTGCTCATTCATCTGTCTGTACTGTTTTGTGTTTGCATCTGTATTTCTGCTTTGTATTTTTGGGTCTACAGAAAGCAGGGTTTTAAAATATCTAGCTTGAAAAAGTAAATTATCTCTTTATGAAACATTTACTGCCATGTTGTAATTCATGTTAATATTTTACTCTTATCAACTCAGACTGAGATCCTGTACCCTCTAGGTGGCCCCTTCCCGTGGTACCCCCCAGGTTGCCCTCCACTGTCACAGGAGCCATCGGTGGCCACCTCATCACTGTAAACCTATAGAGTAAATAAACAAGAATGGGGTAAAGAAACTGAAGTTGAAGGTTAAACATAATCCGAAGAAAGGAAAAGGAGCCTGCTGTCCTACCCTGCCCCGCTTTGGTGTCCTCAACAACAAGGATTAGAGCTCCATATCTACCACAGCACTGGCAGATCTCCTGATCTTCCACTCATCCTTTGGCAGTCCTTTCACATCATCCTGAGCCTTAAATGTGAGGAATGGGATCCTCTTGTCTCTTTTCCTATGTGCCCTTTCCATCCCTCCCTTTCCCCTTCCATCTTCTGTTTCAGAAGAGCCCAACTTCACCAAGGCAGAATCTTTCACAACGCTGCTGGGTAATGTAGCATTTTAGCTTTTAAAACTTCTTATTAAAGACACAGTAAAGAAGGAAAATATTTTTAATGGATGAGTGATAAGGGTAAATCAGGGAAGAGCTCTGAATCTGGCTTAAACTCTTTTTATTGAGCAAAGTGGTGACATTTTCACCTTCTCTTTTCAGCACATCAAAATTAAAAGGACAATTGGGTGAGTCAGGCAGAAGTGCAAGAGATTTGGAAATGTGGGGAAAAGTCAACAGCTCTTCATTCATCTTAAACACAGAGAAGACACCTGCAGAAAGTAGCAACTAAATGAGGCTACTGAGATGGTCTCAAAGAATAGCATGAGTATGCAGAGAGAAGATTTTAAAAAGTGAAAGGCACAGAACACGATCTTACAAGCAATACCACAAGTAGCAAGAAGCAATTCTAGACATGTATCGAGAGAGAAAGAGTAAGCAAAGTATTGATTGTCTAGCAAATGAGAAAGGGAAGTCAGCACAAAAAGCCAAGAAGACTAAAGGGTTCCTCGTCTTATTTTGTATTTCTAAGAGAAAAAATCAAGTGCAAAGTGACTAATGCAAGCAGCAGAGCAGTAGGATCTTTCCATAGAAATGCAGAAGGAGGCATCAGCACACTTGGAGAACTCCAAAGTTTTCACACTGCCTGAGCCTGATGATTTTATCTGAGGAAACTGCAAAAGAAGTAATGTCAGAACCACTTGAGTTATCTTAGGGAAGTCATGGAGTGTAAATAAGCATCAGAAGACTGGAAAAGGGCAAACATATTCAGTTTCTAAGAATGGAAGGAAAAGACTAAGCGGGGATTTGTCTATCAGTCAGCTTACCTTCAAATGCCAGAAAAACCCTGGAAAGCACAAAATCTTTGTGAACACATGAAAGAAGACAAAGAAATGAGTAAGAGTCAGAATGGATTTGTCAACTGCAAATCCTCTTGGAGCAAACTCGTCTCTTTTGATGAATGGGTTGCAGGTCTGGTTAGAGAGAAATCAATAAACACCACTAAAATACAGAATGGACCTTGATACCTCCTCTAAGGACCCTTTCATCCAAAAGGTAAAAGAATATGTTCTATATGAAACTCTCATATTGCACAGACTAAATAAGCTGAATGAACACACTGAACTAATGAACACGTAGCAGTTATCAGTGGTTCATGGTCAAAATAAAAGAATGTAATTAACAGGTTCCTCAGACAACCCTTATTGGGTTGGTTGTATTCAAAATGTTTTTATTAATGACCTGGCAGATGCAGTACAGAGTTATACTTTTAAAACTCTAGAAAACACTAGGGTGGGAGACAACACATGTTAAGAGCAGGACTAGAAAGCAGTCAGCTGGGCAAGTTGGGGAAATTATATGAAAATACTGGATGAAAGCTTACAGGACCAAGCAGAAGGATGTGCATTTGCCAGGAGCGATAAACAGCACAAACAAGAGATGGAGTACAAATAGAAATTCCAGGGATCAAAGATTACGGGAAATCATGAGCCAAACATGAGCCAATGTGTTCATACAGTGGTGCAAAAAGAAAGTAATGACTGCTGCGACCCAGGGTACTGTTTTCTGAACAAAACCCATGATTTGTGCTTATAATGAAGTGAGATTCATGCAGCACAATACTCAAACATACATTTGAGCCAGTGTACAAATGATCCATTTCCTAACATCGTGTACTCTCACAGAGCAATTAGATGAAATTGCTGATGTTCCATGAGAACAAGAAGGGACTGCAATAAAGAACCTGCCTCCGCTAATGGTGCTAACTCATTTCCTGAAAGCTGAAATTGCTAGGTGACCATCTATAATTAAAAGGCCTGACATATTTAAAAAAAACTTTTCCTACCACTGGCCACTGGTGAACCTCCCCTCTCTGGTTTGCACATCAAGCCAATGCAGTATCAGTTGATTTGACACTTTTGTAAGCCTTTTAGCACAGGAATAAGAATCCAGAACTTTTTGCCATGGCTTGTGAGAGGGAACCTTCACCAGCCAATATTTCTGATTTTTAACATTGCTTTTATTAATAAGAACATTAATAGCTACTAATAAAATTCTCTTGTTCTAGCTGTGTTTGCTAGACAGAAAGGCCAACTAGCAGAAATATATCCTTCCTGCAGGAAATGGGACGTTGATGTAAGTACTCTACAGAAGTAAACACTTAAGCCTTTGAATACTTTTCTGGACGTTCCAGTCCTCAGGAGCTGCTGTAGATTAGCAACCACACAGCTGGCATGATCGTTGGTCTGCTGCACCCATGGAAATAAAAACCCTCAGCTATTCTCCCAGGTTTATAGGCTCCTTTTATCTCTACAGAAGCTGTGACCTTTACCAGCAATAGATTCTAGGTTCCAGCCTACATGTATAAAACCTTATTTATATGGTGTGATAAATCAAAGGCAAAAACAGCCTACAGGATTCCTTGCTACATTGCACACTGTGAACAATCATTTACTTTCCGGAAGACTATTAATTAGCATTGATTTGTCTTCTTGCTCAGAGAGTTCACAGGCATATGGATGGGAGGCTGCATGCGAGCTTGTGCTGCCTGGTATCTGCAGGTTTTTACACAAGTTGAAAAGATTTGCACACAGAAGATATACTACATAGCTTGAAGTTAACGTGAGCTTCCAGTTGCCCATTTTGAATTCACTAATGAAAGAGGAAACAGATGAGATAATATCAATAGGAGCAAGAGGCTCACAGGTTAATGGGTTAATAAAACAGGGAGGATGAAATCTGGAGTCCATGAAGAGGCTTATGCCCCAGCCCAGTATTCCAGGGTAGGACAACCCTATCAAATAGTTATACTAATCACCCTCTTGCACGTGTGGGTTCTACCTAAATGAATGCAATAGTATCTACTAATAATGCATAATGAACTGTTTACCCAACCCAGCCTCTAGCAACACTGCCACTGTTTTATATGGGGGTCTCTGTGTGCCCTATTTAAAGGCTCTGCATGCTGGGCTGGGGCAGGTGCTGTAGATCCAACTAATGGTGGTGGGAGGACCCCACGCTCATCAAGATTAGTCCTCTTAGGAAACAGGATGTAAGGTTTGCTGGGGGGTAAGGAAAACAGGATTTGTTTCTCTAATTTAAAAAGGATTAGTGAGAAAACAGCTAACCAGCAGGATCCAGGGAAACAAAGAATAACTTATGAAGATACTTTGGTGAGTAAAGATTTAGCTATTTTATTAAATGTATTAATGCTGAATGTTGAAGGGAAGGTGATATTAGTTTCTTGTGAAGAGATGGTACTTGATACACTGTCTAGCTCTGATTACAGCTCTTGCTTCAGCACTGGATTATGATGGTAATTATGTATGCTTGTGCTCTGTTCCATGGTCTGTGCCTCATGCTTCATCTGCCCTAGCTATTAGTAAGATACCTCAGATCTTGAGCTCTTCTGTTTATTAGAACCTGAACAATGTGCATGGAGAGTGGGTATTGCTGCATCCTGAGAGCTTCAGGAATATTATAAAACTGGAAACTGAGAAGTTGGAAGCTCACTTGTATTTCCCCTCTACTAGTGTAGAGAAGGAGAAGAGAAAGGTAAAGACCCCTTGTAAAACTCCTGTTCTCTTCAATCTGAAACCAAGACTGCTGCTGACATTGATGGAGGTGGGAATAAGCTTCTCAGCCCCAAAGTGTGACTGCAGCTGGTGGTACCCCATGAGAAGTAACTTGTATTTGCTGCTCTTCCAGTTTGTCCAAATATGCTTCAGAAGAAGGAGATACTTAAAACCAGACACATTGCAGTGCTTGAGTCCTCTGGATCATAGAGGCATTATAGGTTCTTTTTAGTCTTCTCCCTGCTTTTCAGATGTGACACAGCTCTCAGTGACTGCTGTTTATTCTGAGCTAAAGGAAACTATTACTCTCTGGTGGATTCTCAAATGGTTAATTAGCACTTATTGTGAAATACATGTGGGGGGCTGAGATTCAGTGAGATTCAGATAATAGGTGTCTGTTGGATTCTTAGCCATTAACAAAAAAGAAATTAGCATACTTCTGCCTAGCTAGACTCTGACATATTTTGTTTTAAGTAATGTCTTCCTTGGTGTGTTCCAGCAGTTACTGAATCATGTCACGGTGATTAAAAGTGGCAGTATCCAGCTCACAAGGATAAAATATTTTCTAAAAGAGTATTGCTCTCCCTGGAATCATCAGTGCTCTGGGGCTGCCCAGACCAAACACAGAAGGCTTAAATTCCAGGTCATAAGAATTGTACTTTCATAGAAAACACCCCTAGTTATGCAAAGATTAAACAGAGTACTTCTAAGCTTCCAACAGTCCTCTGCCATTTCTTGTACTTCTAAAAATGTTTAGATACTGTAAATGGAGCATTAGCCAGGCTTCCCACTTACACGGCTTGCTGTTTTCTGTCCTCTGGTTATGCTGTGAATGTTAAATTAAAATCTTGTGGAGAGACACCTCAAAACTAATGCTGGCACCACTATCTACAGCAGCAAATCATAGTGGCTTGGCTAAGTCTCTGGACTCCACCTAAGAAGAGGCAATACAGACACAGTTGTCTCTGCACCAAACCCTGTCTCAAAGGCATTAGGCTTTCTGCAATAAAAGGTGAAATTGAACTGCAGATCCAAGTTTCAAACATGTGCAATTTAGGGTCATCTGTAGGGCTTGCTATTTTTGCAAATATTTTTAAATAGGTGAATGGCAAAGCTTAGTGTAGCTCTACATTGCTTTTAGCCACCTCCTCCACTCAGTATTTGGACGTGAATAGTTTTGGATTTAGAAAGCTACACTGACACTCTCCATTTAGGTTTTATTTGCTGCTGTCAAAAATTTTAAGACTATTCTTGTACCAGTCTGGCCTTCTCCCAACTCACCTTCCCACCCCTGTTTTCAAATACCTCATGTTAGAACTAGAAGTCAAAGCACCTGCCTAATTATCTCTATTTCCAACGTAACTAGCACTGTAAAGTCGGCTGTGTCTGTTGAACATCTTAATGCAGATTTAGCTCATCCAGATAATTTATTTTAGCACTAAATATCCTGTGTGTTTTCCTCTGGCCCTCAAATCCTCTGTGCTTTTCTGATCACTCGGCAATAATGGTGTAGAAAGCTACCAAATATTTCACTTGCATATACCTCCTCCAGTGGTGGACAAACATTACAATGTCTTCTACCCCCCTTAAAAGTGACCTAATCCCAAAGAATCAAAGCATGTTAAAAATGACTTATCTTTATGTTAATCCATTCCTTTAACATGTTGCAGTTTGGGGTGTTCTGGGGTTTGTGGCTTTCTGCAGTTTTTTTTACTTGATAATAAGTAAATTGACAATAAATTTCACAGGAATAGAAAAGAAATCTAACCTAGGGTTCTTGGTTAAATCACCACTTCTGTTTAAATCCTTGGAAAGTGGATCTGGAATAAACTCACAAATCAGATTTAAATTATATAAGACTGGGTGAATCCATAGGAATGTTGACAGCATCCCAGGCAGACTGTTTGTACAATGCACTGGGAGAAGATTTAACCCAAAATGTCGAGTGCTGATGTGCAGAGTAAGTTGCTGTCTGAGCTGAACTAGCTGACAGCCACCACTGAGGGTGCAAAGGGAAGATGTGATTTTACACCCTGCATCTCTGGAATTGGGTGCCTCACACTGGGCTGAAGGGAGATTTCTCCACATGAAAATTAGTAGCCTGAAATTCAAGCACCTTTCCTNTAAATCTCTGTAAATGATTGAAAGACAACTTTTCAATGCATAGTTTCCTTTATTCAATAATTTCATGACTTCAGGATCTGGGCAGTTTGGCTTTTAATCCCCCTTCTAAAGTCTGACCTGTCTTTTTTGTCCTCACCCTGTCCCTAGTCAGCAGCATTTACAGGTGGGTAGTGCCATTTTAAACCACTTCATGGGAAAATATATTTCTTTGTGTAACAATAAGGGAATAATGGTATAAATTATGAAAGCACACAGATCTTGTCAGACTGTGTATACAACTTTTTTGGGCTGCAAATTATTTGGAACAGTGCCTTCCACAATGCCTTAAAAATGAAACAAGCCATCTTTTTGTAACTACAGCAAAATATAGGTCTTCAAATGCTTCCCTGCACTTTGTTGGTGACGTTGTTAGAACTTTGTTTGATGACTTGCATTTCATCTATCCTCAGTCTGTGGCAATTTTCCAAGAGGAGGTACTATCAAAACCATTTAGAATGAGCTGTGACAACTGACAATTGCATGGGTGGCACAAAAGGCTTTTGCAAATAAACATTATTATATACAACAGACATGAATACATGTTTTAATGAAGAAGTGATTCACCATGATAATATTATTGACTTGTTAAGATTAAACAGGTCTGCCATATGCTGTGTCTAGTGCCTCAGATGGTTTTAAATTTATTTTTAATTTTAAGTCATGCATATTAACAACAGACGTTGAATGTTAAAAGGATCCAGTAATTGAGGGGGAATAATTCCAAAGCTGAGTGTTGAAGGTTTTGTCTTCTTGATGGTTTGAAATACTTTTTGTATATAGTGACTCAGAGAGTAATTTCTAATGGGTGATGTAGCTCTTAGTTATCTTTTGCACATGGTATTTGGATTATTTTCATCCTATTCCCTCCAGAGTAGCATTCAGTTACTCAGAAAGGAGTTGGTTCAAAACTTTCCTCAGAACCCCATCCCAAACTTTTCAATTATTTTTATAAACCCCTGTCACAAACTCATCCACGCTCAACTCATCTGTCTCTGAACCATATGCTGATGGCTCTGCATACATGGACCTCACACTACAGGTTCATGCACACACCTGGCTTGCCCCTATCCAAGCTCACTGTATGGCTGAGGGATGGGAGGAAAAGTACAAGAGCCAAAGCACTGAACTGGCACGCTGCAAGTGAGGGACCACACACATGAGGCAGCTTGAGTAACTCCTACATTCATACAGAAACAGCCTCTAGGTAGTTTTAGATTTAGTCTTTGGATGGTTATTTTTTGCTTGAAGTCCAAAAATATACTTTTTTTCGGTTCTTTCCCTGTTTCCATGAGCCCCAAACAGGTTTGTTTTACAATACTGTCTATTGCTTCACCTCCTCACTGCAGCTGTTCATACAAACTTGAGCTGTGACTGATGGCAACCTGTGACACTGCATCACATCGACCACATTCCTTGGCTGTCATGTTTTCTCTAGAACATTGGCCTGTCTTGTCGTGGGTCTGATGGTGTCACCAAACCTAACTACACACAGCTGAGAAACCACAGACAGAGCAATGACACTCTGTGCTGCCCAGCCTCACAGGAGCACCAGCTGCCTTCTGCTGAGCATGTCACTTTGTTGGTGATGTTGCTGGGAGGATCCTGAGTTGTGTAGGAGTGATCCTCAGCACCATACATATCACCAGGCTCTCACAGACCACAGTGCTAAAACCCCTCCTGCTGCTATAGCCATAGGCTGCCTGCCCAGCAGGTTGTCTGGAAACCAGGAACTGAGCTCAGTAGGAGAGGCAGATCTTGCTGCTAAGCTGGGAAGAAGCAAGTTCTCCTTGCAGCCTTGCAAGTTACTGAAACAACGTCTCCAGTGCCTAATGGGAATATAGGAATTGTAGGAAATGTAGATGTAGGGATTAAAGCCGTCATCTCCTTTTGTATGTTTCCTGCAGATAAAACAACCACAAGGAAATTACAGTGTAATGGCGATAATTAACATAAACAAGATGCAAAGAAAGGAGAGCCCAGTCGGCTACAAATAGATAACAGTGATCCCAAATTGATTTCCAGCAGGCTGGAGACACAAAGCAGGGAGTGCCTGAGTGCATGTTTTATTATTTATATCAATTGCTACCTTCATTAGCTTAGTTTGACAGAGCAGGCGGTAGAAAGGGAAAGCAAGCAACAACAAGCAAGAAAGTCAACACTATGAACTTCTCTGCAACGAGAGTGGATTTTATATCCCAACAGGACGTAACTCCCAATGACATATATTCGATCTTCATGCCCTTAACCCCTCAGTTTTTGCCCTGCTGGGTGGAAGCCTGGCCATCTCCTAACTATTTCTGAACCATTTACATCATCCCTTGTGTAACCCTGAATGGGTCCCTAAAGGAGAGAGCACTGAGATGTCTTTTTCCTTCCCTGGGGAGCACCAAGAAAATGTCACCATTCTTCCTCATTTCAGATAGCTACTAGGATTCCAACATCCTCAAGGGTCCTGCTTCTACTGACTAGCTGATCAATGGATTCAAAAGTCTGGGGGAGGGTTGGGAGAGCAGGGAGCAGAGAAACAGATACAAAATGTGATTGAAACGCACCTTTGGTGCATCTGCAGTTGCTCTCTGGGACTTTCAGTAAAACAAACTCTTGTTGACATAGAGAGAAATCAGGCACAAAGGACCAGAGTTAGCGATGGTTTTGACCCAGAATGAGGTCACTGAGCCTGGGAAGGGGTATTTATTTACTTGATGCAACCACAAAAGCCAGGGCTCCAGGTGGCAGGCAGGCCAGGCTTGTTCCTGCTGGGCAAAAGGTGGGATCCAGAGACTGTGTGTCAGACACAACTGGCTGTTTCTGCTTGCAAAAAGAAGTTTGAGAAAAGAGGGTGACCTCTACTTTAGAAAACCTCCTTGGTTTCTCTGTGCTTGTTATGGGGCAGAAATGTTTGCTTTCAACCTCGAGCAACCTTTTCTCCAGGAGAAGCAGGAGAAATGCAACTGTTTTTTCTGAGAAAAGAAAAATATAGTGGGCAGTGAGAGGAGAGGGCTGGAGGTAAAAATTCATACTATATTTCTTCGTACAGAAGTGGCAGACACTGGTGGCTTTACCACCAGTGTGATGTTTCTCTTTGTGCCTTTCTCTTGCCTGGTGGGCAGATTGATGGATGCATTGTACCGTTCTGTCAAATTTGGCAATTTTTTTCCTAGCTGCAGGTGTAACATTTTCATCTTATATCTGCACCCTGCATGATCTTAGCCATCTGATTATAACTCACCATTGACACCTCAACATCTGTTGTTCAGCTGGTATGAAAAATATCAGCTTTTCCTAGTCTATCTATCAGCTGGGAAGCACTCAACATGCTCCTGTGAGTAATGGCCTTATGGCAGGATCTGCTTTTGCCCATCCCAGACAAACTGCCATTCCCCAAATATGATACAAATAGAGCTCTTCCAGTTTTCTTTGTCCAAGGATAAGGAAAACATATTTAAAGCAATGCATTGCACAAACAAGTTAGTCTTTGGCGAGTGCTCGGAGCTGCCATTTTCAAGGCTGGGGAGAAACCAACTCCTACCTGACCCTAACTGAGGTTTGATTAGATGTTGGTTTACTTTGGCTGCCTGATTTCAGATGTAGTGACCCTTGTTCACTATCTAATCTGGTTTTTAATTTCTGATCAAATACTGATTTACTTTATGTGTTTCATAAGTACATTGCCTTTTAACACCAATCCCATGTTTGACCACAAGGAGTAGCTTATGTTTGATCAAGCATTTTTGCATGTATAAGCACTGGAAATGCAGTGTGTTTACTAAAACTCTGCTCTGTGACTCCCTCCAACAGCTATGCAGAATAGCTTCAAATTGTGCAGCTGTGATTCCTGCTACCTGAATCTGTACTCGTCACTTAAAGTGAATACATCTCACCCTCGCTTGCCTCTCCCCAGCATCTCCTTCTGTGTCTCTATTAATCTCCACCTGAAAGTATGCAGAGCTTTCTGAGCTGTAGAGGCTGGGCCCCAGTGAAATCTCCTGGATTTTTTTACAATGAGTAAGTGTGGTCCCAAGTGGGCCCTTCATTTCCAAAGCCTACAACTCACCATGCTCTGATCACCCACTTGTTGGCTGATGCATTTTCTGAAAACACCACCTTGGACCATGAATACTAACTTCATGGTACATCTAGTAGTGCTTAGCAGAGACTGGCATTTAGGAATAGTCCAAGGAGCCATCATAAATAGCATGTATTTGCTGCTCTATAATGTAGAATACTTGGGTCTCTACCTGCTAAAAGTCTCTCAGTATATGTAAACAACTGGAATGAAATCCCAGGAGATGAGGAGCACAGAGCATTCTGCCATACCTCAGCTCAGACACAAACCCTGCTCTGTCCCTGCAGAGCAGCTGCCCTGCAGTGTGCAAGTCCTCAGATTTGAATGTAAGCAAGAAACAACAACTAAAACCCTCACAGGGAAAGTTAACAGGTTCACCAAGTTTTGAACCAGGCTACTTTATAAAATGAAAGCATGCAATGATTTCTTATATTGTAATTAAAAATTATACCACCAAAAATACTGTAGTGATGAGCCTTGGTCCCTCAGAGAGCCACAGCTGCTCCCTGGGGAGGGGTGGAGATTAACAAATGCTTTTCACATGACAGCTTTTAATATAATTATTTGCATAACTGGATTAAAGAAGCGCACCAATGTGACTCTAAATCTTATTATTGTTTATTACTCTGGATATCAGAGAAAACAGTAATTACATTGAGCAGAGATTCTTGAGTCTTTATTCAGAGAAGGGGCTGAGCAGACATGGATGTGCCTCGGTCCCTGCCAGCCTGGGGACCACCAGCACCCCTGGTCAGGGCTAGACTCCTTCATGCACTGTGCAGCTAAAGCCTGTAAAAATGGCTTTGCAGGACCACTGAGATGGACCAAGGGGGCTGCTGAGGAGAGAGAGAAGAGTTTCAGGAGCCCATGCTGGGGAACACAGATCATTTCAAGGTGCATCTGCAAAACCTAGTCCCGGGAAGAGCCTAAAGCTCTGGGCTTTCTGGTGCAAATGAAAATCCTGACAGATTCAAGGCACTTAAACAAGGGTGCCCGCTGTGCTGGGCACTCCTGAGGATCTTTGTGAGATGACAGAACTCAACACTGCTATAACAGCAGCTCCAGATGCTGCTGGTAGCGAGATATTCCCAGTGCATCAGTCACGGCGGGAACAACACATACACTGAACAGCCCTTCATTTCTGTCTTGAGGAAGAAAACAACAAAAATAGAGAAATCCCACTTGCTTGCTTCATGCAACTCTCAGCAGCAGCCATCTGCAGTCACTAATATTCAAGAGAACGTTAATAAGCCAGACTGCAGTGCTGGTAAATGAGGATGAAAACATGATGTGTAAGAAGGAAATGATCCCAGGCCTGCTGTGGCTAACAGGATTCTTCCCAGTTACTCTGTTGGGGTTTGGATCATTCTAGATTACAGTGCTGTCTGTATTTAGTGCATGAGGCTGTAAAAACTACAGGCCATCTCCATGCTAATTAGCCTTTACAAAATGACACATTTACAGCTTGAAGCAACATAATTCCATAGAAGAAAAGTCTCTAAAACCCAGGATTTTTTTGTTATTTAAAGCTGCTTTTTGCAGTATTGTTTCAGGGCTCTCTCAGTGTCCTGTTCTCTGTTCTCTTCAAAGAAGCCTGAAACGAAAGTTAAAAAGCTTGTAAAATTTGGTTGGTTCGTTTGGAAGGGGTTGGGGGGTTTTTGGCCTTTTCAAAATCACCAGTTCTTCCAGTAACTTGTTATATTGAGCTTGAAGGGAAAACAAGTTCCTAAAATTCAGCAAAAGCAAAACATGCTTTAATAGGTCAATCAACCCTTTAAATTAAGGGAGATATGATTAATCTCAGAGTGAACCCAAGTAACACCCACTTTAAAAGGACCTCCTTGATTCAGTGTCTCTGTAATCAGCTTCTAACATCCAGCTCCTCATTACTAGCAGCAGAACAGCTTGCAGTTCTAAGGAAATTTGTGAAAAAGGATTTCAGATGTTTTCCCAACACTTTTCCCAGTGTGTACATATGCATCTGTGTATTTTTTTTAACCAGATTAAGCTTACTGAATCTCAATGAGCAAAATTACATTCACAGTTTCACAGTAGGGATACATTTACAAACTAAAGAAACCATTCTCTCTTTCCTCCCACCCCTCTTGCCTATTTGCATTGCCTCAAAGTGCATAAATTTCTGGCCACATGCAGGTGCACTCAGATCGATGCCCTTACTGACCATGGCCAAAGACTGTGCTGCTTCTCCAGCTGATCTCAGCTCAGTATCAGAGAGTTCCTCTGGCTGAACAGGCGGGAAGAAACCTCTTCAGAAACATTGTCTGATTTCAGAACCTTTTTCTTTATGCTTATCTATTATCTCAGATCTTTTCAGTTCAGGCAGAGGAGGGAAGAAACTAGAAACCATTAGGCTGATTATAGCTTCTAACTCCCTTATCTGATTGAAAGGTGAATGTCAAAGGAAATTGTTTCTTCCCGAAAGACACATTCAAAAGAGAGCACTTGCTTGTCTGCTCTTTTTGACAGGTCTTTCTTTGACTGGTCACACCATGCTTATATGTGGCTCAATGTCAACAGCCCCTTCCACCCACTGTCTCTTAACCTGCTCCTCCAGAGTGCTTCTGAGGGCAGTGTCAAAGTCTCTGGAGCTGTCTCTGGAGACCACAGCTGGTGACAGCATTGCTACATATCAAAAGCAGTTCCTCGAGGAAGGAGCAGAAAACATCTCGGCACTGACAAGGTTATGATGATGTCCACTCCTCTGGCTGGGAATGCAGCCACCTTGCAGAAGGGTCAGCAGATTTGGGATACAAGAGATGATGGCAGGAACAAAATTCAGTCAGTAAAGTGGTTCTATGTCTTAATGTTCCCTTGTATGGATGTATTTCCACCGCACGTGATGTTTCCAGTCTATCCATCCTTGATGGCAGCACCAGAAGATCCATCAGGTGACTTTGCAAATGGGCTGTCCCTTATTCTGCATCGTGGTTTCACCTCACAGAAATGACATCACTTTGGTTTCATTTCCCCTCTTGCAATAATGCATCTTGCCTTCCTACACACCGTGCTGCAGGTTCACAAAACACAGGAGGTCTGGGATCACATGAGGATGCTGGGTTCCAAAAGCACAAAGCACAGATGGGGGCAGGTGAGCAGCTCTGCTCCGAAGGCTGCTATTCCATCCACTCGGCCAGCCACAAGGAGAACATGGCAGTGAGAGAGAAAACCATGCAGGACAGACACAGCACACCCCACCAAGGGCCACAGGCACTGGAGTGAGCCAGTTGTCTTGTACAGAGGTGCTTGGAAGGAGCATGGATGAGCTGATGCTGCTGCCCCACATCTGGCTCTCAGCCTCTGGAACAGGGAGGCCTGGGCATGCTGCTGCCACCAGCACAGCTCTGCTGGCGGA
This sequence comes from Aegotheles bennettii, assembly GCA_013398125.1. Classification (NCBI taxonomy): domain Eukaryota; kingdom Metazoa; phylum Chordata; class Aves; order Caprimulgiformes; family Aegothelidae; genus Aegotheles; species Aegotheles bennettii. The sequence continues at coordinate 256,919 of VZRW01002441.1, read as the reverse complement.
GGGAGGCTCGGGATGGCTCCTGCTTACCTGATTTCCTGACCACAGCCGAGGCAGCTGCTCAGGAAGGGCAATTTAGGAAAGCCTTAGGCTATTCAGCATGGCCCTAACCTGAAAGGACTACAGGAATATAGTTAGTCCTTCACCCTGGATCCCGTGCTAAGGACTCCAGGTAGATATGTAGACTTAATATGTACCAAATCCAAAGCACTTCCTCACTGAGGTATTTAGGTTTCATATTCATCTTTGCTTCTCCCTGTCCCCAAATCCCATGTCTGTACTGCCAGCAATATCCAAAACAGATAGGAGGGATCCCTGTAGTTTACATAAGGGTATCTTACTGTGCTAATATCTCCTTGGCCTCTAACTCCTGTCAAAGAGGTACCAACACTGTGGGGATGTGATATCTACTTCTCCTCCAATAAGAGTGGATGTGCTGCAGAAGCCATGCATGGGACTCGCACTGTTATAACTGAGCCTTGAGTACAAGGTCTGGAGCCAAGACTGATTAAAAATGGAAAAGACTTACAGTGTAACCATACGAAGGAATGCACTCCCACCAGCTCTTGTTTACAGCACCACACTGGCCATAATGCAGTTTGTAGTAGGTCCAATTTTCTTCTTTCTCCAGGCAAACATTTTCTTCAACTCCCCCCTGAAGCTGTCATGGAGCCAGGCATAGAGGAAGGCATTGGTACAAGCAGACATCATTGCAAACCAATGGCAGAGCAGCTGGATGAGGTTGAAGTACTGCTTGTCAATCAAGCTGATGTCTATGTCCTTTATTATGTTGAAAATATGCAGAGGCAGCCAACAGACTCCAAAGGCTGCCACCACTAACACCAGCAAGCGAAAAGTCTTTCTCCTCCTTGCTCGGTCCCACTCAGCTTGGCCCTGGGTGACGTTGCCTGGAACCACACGGTTTTTCAGCTTGACTGAGATTCTCAGATAGGACAGGGAGATGACAGCCAGTGGCAGTACATAGGTGATGATGAGAGTGCTGTAGGCATAAGCTAAGCGATCCCTTTTCATGTGGAACCAAAACTCTTCGCAGATGGAGAAGTCCAGTTCGGGGAACTCCGCATGATAAGTGTGGACCAAGGCTGGGGCAGCCAACGTGCAGCTCAGCAGCCAGATAGCAGCCAGGATATAAGCACAAACAGGGATTGTGAGCCTCCTGCGGAATGGGTACACCATGGCATAATACCTGTCCACAGCTATGACAGTCAAGGTAAAGACAGACACAAACACAGTGACAGGTTGCATCAGGAAAACAAAGTAGCACATGAAACGCCCATACACCCATCCTCTGGGCTCAAAGGCATACGCAAGGGTCAGGGGCACACAGGTTGCACACATGAGCATGTCTGAGAAAGCCAGGTTGCCTACCAGAAAGTTGGTGACATTGTGCATTTTTTTGGTCTTGCAGATAACATAGATGAGAAGGTAATTCCCAATGACACCAATAAAAACCACTAGCGAGTAGCAGGGGATGATGAGCGGCTTGAAGGACTGAACAAACTGGAGCCCTGAGAATAAATTGCTGGCATTGCTGTGAATCGCAGAGAGAAAGCTTTGGGAGGTTAAATTGTCTGAATTCATCATTTCCCTCCTTTTGTTGTCTGCCGTCAGCTGAGTGAAATAGTTACCACTGCACTACTCCCGCACTCAATCAGTGTGGATAATGAAAGGATTACTGGCTGTCCAGAGGTTACCACATGGATAGTAAACAAACATCCATAAAAGCAAAAGGTGAAGTTGTAATCCTCGAGAGGCAGCTTTCAGCAATTCCTAAGAAAAATCAAATGCAACCAATTTCCATTAAAGTCCTCCTGTATTTACTATTAAATCTAGGTTTTGACAGCATGCCACTTAATAAACATTTAATGCAGTGAGTACTTACTGCTGTGGGGTTTTAATCCCATATGGTTTTCCTGTGGATGTCTGTCTTCTGCAAATCCAGGAGCGTGCGTGTGTGTGTGTCAGAGAGAGAGAGAATGTATGAGTGAGAAAGAGGGTGATACGCATTTACAAGCTAAGTGGAGATCAGTGTTTTCAAACAGTCTTCACTACTAGGTCATGACAGATTTGTGTATAAGCTTTTATCCCTATTGGCTCTCCTGGGTATTACGTTGCTCTTTGCGTGTTTCTTACTGATAGTAATTAGTTCTTGAATATGCTTTCAAAAATTCCCTTCTCCTTCCAGTGCATCTATAATTGCCCCTCACAGCTAAAAATCAATTTACATTCATTAACACTAGCCTGCACAGCCTCTAATCCAATATTCACTTTGCCACAGTCCTCAGAGTGTCCAAAAAAGCTACCTGTGAATTTGCTGCTATAATCTGGCTGTAAAATAGAATTTTAATAACGTGCTGAAGCCAAATAAATGCTTATGCCACTAGAGGGACTCAGCTCCGTACCCGGTGAATGAAGTTAGGATTAGAAATGGGCATTTAACATGAAGCAGAGAGTATCTTGTTTTATTTAAATTTGTTTTTTCTAATGGTGGTACAATGTTTGCTCACCCATTGTGAGTATTTTCAGTGGGGTTTACACGTCTTTAAAGGTAAACACATGTGGGCATCACAAAGGAAATATTAACATCCAAGTAGCTTAGCTGTGAGGTTTTACCTACAGTGAACTACGACAAACTGTTTCTAATATTACAGCTGGCCAAAAATATTTAGTGTATTTCTTCATTCTGGCAGTAGGTTTTTTTAACCTTTTCTGCACCAGACAACAAATATTAACCAGTCTGTAAAATACTCTATACTTGTTTTGTTTGGTTCAGACATTAGAAAGCAAAAAATCAGGGCAAGTATTTAGAAAACACACATCAGCAGACGTCCCCATCTTACCTATTGCTCCAATTCTCCTTTAATTCTTCTCCACTTCAACCACTTCTGGGACCAGGAATTCAGCTGGTGAAAACCAGTGAAACAACTGCATCCATTTATACCAGTGAGGGAAACTAAAAAATAACAGCTTCTGAATACTTCAGAGCAGAGAACATTGATGCATTTTGCCAGACACACAGGGGATTTAGACACAACTTCAATGGACAGTTTATGTACTAACCTCTTAGACTACTTTAACAAAATACTAACCCATTTTTTTCTATGAGACTATGGGCAGACCCACATCCTTCTTTTGATTTGATATTATTTGACATAAACCAAAAGTTTAAATAGATTTCAAGTCTCATAAACCTTCCCCTAATCTTAAAACAGAAGCTAATCCTGCATAGCCCTCGTTCAGACTAGAGCCATTCTCCCAGCATTCCTTATGACAGATGGGCATTTCAGATATACTAAGTGCCAACTCTGCCACTGCATTTATGGTTAGATTAAGCTATGGACTAGCATATGGTTGTAATTCTGTCCTGAGGGAACAAGCATGTAGCCGCATTGCTCAGGAGTGCCATCCTTCACTTCATGGGTGTAGTAACCTACCTGTGACCCACATAAAAAAGGGGATGTTTGTCCCACTTTGGAGTCCAATCTCACTTGTCTGAGCTGGATGGGACCCAGAGGAATATAGTACCTGTTTATTTCTACATACTGAAATCTAGAATAAGAGAGGGGCCCATATTATTTTGCATGTTGTAAAACTAATTCCTAAAACCCATAAATGCAATTGTTTCACTTAATGTGGGAGAAAAGTATGGCTTGATTTAAATCCTGACTCAGAAGGATTTCAGTAGACTTTGGACACAGTCTGTAGTATAAGCCAAGAGACATAGAAAAATAAATGGGGAGCATATGTAAATGGCCTTTGTACTGCTCAGTTCCTACTGGAATTGCAAGGCTTATGCTAGGAAAAACCACATGATAATGTCAGTGGACATATAACAACTGAAAATTTCTGTTTCATTCCCATGAGCTGAAGAGTAGATCCAGCAAATATCCTCATTGTATTCCTATGAGAAAAAGGTCTGTACTTTGCCTTGTGGCAATAAAACAGCTGAACTAGCCTTTGATGTCACCTTAATGTTCAGGTCACAAAAACCTGTAAGTAACCTTATAGACTCTTTTATTTCAAGCTGTACCAAGCAATCTTCCTACATTTTCTCTTACCTTTAAATGTATTTTCCTCACCTTTTAAACTGGTAACCAGTACACCTTCTGTTTGAAGGCTCTCACCCTACTTCTTTGTTTTGGCTTCAGGCAGAAAATTTCTTCAGTTCAACTGTACTCTACAGCCAAGACCTGGAAAGATGATATTTAATAAGGGCTTGAATAGAAAAAGTATTTCAGCACTTTATCCCAAAGAAATCCCCTTTTCTTCTTTTAAAATTGCAAATATTAATCTTGTTTAGAATTTCCTAGGCTGGATGACAATGTCCTACCTGAACTGAGTATAAATCTATTTTGCACACAGGATTTTCTCATTAAAAGAGAAAAGGTCACAGAAGCTGCATTACTGTCTGTTTAGAAATGTTTTGACATTCCAAGTGTATAATGGTGTCACACATAGGAATGCTGTTCAGTGTCTAATTGAAACCTTGGTCTTCCTTGAGTCAATGGAAAATGTTTTATCTAGATCCAAACCAAGACTTCACAGAAATATTTCACATCTGAGCATTCACGATCTCTTATGCTAACTTATCCAACTCTGTACAGGCACTTCAAGTACAAATACTGTAAGCTCTATGTGACTTTTAGAAAGTGGTAAACCTCTTAAAGCAATAATACTGTTCCTTATGTGCATGTCTAATCATCCCTGTAGTTCCTAACTAAACCAGCAAGAGGCAGGAATGAGATCTGAGCCCAGCATCTATACTTGCAAAGCTCAACAGTACCAGAAAGTTTTCTTCTGTCATTAAAATCTCACCATTTCAGGTATTAGTTTTCTATGTTCTTGTTTATTTGATATGTGTCTTTTCTGTAAAACACAACTTCTTTTTCATCATAGAACTCCTTTATAAAGTCTTTTACCTTCTTCCAGGAATGCTCTCTGCAGAGCAGATCAGGTAGTTCTCTCAGAGCCTACAATAAAAATAGACACTTTCCCTATTTTGAATGAACTGGAGCTGGGGGTTCTTTTAGCAAATTCTTCTTCTGACCAACCAGAGAACAAGGTTGTGTATCACTACAATGGTATTTCAACACAGGGCAGCCTGTCCTTCCTTTTCTCATTTAATCATATGAGTGCATCCTGCCTGCCCCTGCTGTGGACTGAGACACCACAGTCTCTAAATGGTAAAAAAACATGTTTACAATGAAGTATTTTGTTTGGCTGGCTCGGAGGTTTTTTGGTTGTTTTACTGCTTTTCTCATATTCAACACATCAAACTTAAACTCAGGATTCAGCTTAAAATAATTGATTTCAGATGAAAAGGAGCTTAGTAACTTAAATGAAGAGGTCACTTAAATGCTTGAGGTTGCACGCTAAACATAGAGTAGGAGGTCTACTCTTCCCTGTATGCAAAGAATGGTTTGTTGAGCAAAATGAGATGAGAAAAGTGAGCTGGTTCCTTAGATGGCAAAGATCTTGTGATAAAATAAAGACAACAGGGTAAAAACATACAAGTGGTTTCCTGGGAATGAAGGTGCTGGGTCACAATTATCACAACAAAGGAAGAGCCAAATGTAGAAGTGAATAAACTGCTACAGTCAGGAGCTGTCTAATCCCCACTGCCAGGCTCTGCAAGAACTGGCACATGGAACTGCTGAGGGAGAGGGCTTTTCCTATCTTCCTGGCATGGGGACACAACTCTGACTGAAGCAAAGCAAACAGGTCACCTGTCCTTAAGAACAGGAAGGGAGGGGATGTCATGGGAAAGTGCAGATCCTTTAGTCTGACAGCAGTTTCATAGCAAGTTGTAGACCAGATTTACGGACAGAGGAGGGCGAGAGAGAGAGAGGTGACAGAATAGGATACCAAAGGAAGCTTTTGTCAAATTAAACTTCTACCTATGCGTTATTAAACTGATTTTTCTGGCCTTTGGGTATGTAGTAGTTCTTCTCAGTTGGATTTGCATAACACATGTGATATAGTAACATATGAGAAACCATCATCTATACCAGAAGAAATATCCAAAGAACTGTGAGGTAGACAAAGAATAAAAACATTTATGAAGGAATTGCACCAGAAGACAGCAACTATTCATGCTCCTCAGAAACCTTTCTTGGAACTCACCAGCCTTGGTACTCTTCTGCTATTATGTTAGCACAAAAAGCAGGACTGAATTGATAGAACTACCAAGTTTGAACTCAGAGACGATATGGAGGATGACTGCAGAAATATACAGAGAAAATTTGAAAACCTGAAGGAGAATGGAAGTTTGATCCACTACAGAGGGAAAACTCACCATAAAACCAGAATCAAGGTCACCAGATAATAAGCATTTTCACTGTGGTTTACAATGGAGTAAGTTCTGTTGCATGTCTGTACAAAGGAGCAGGCAGTGCAAGGAAAAGAAAAACTACTGCTTTGTGATAGATTCCAGGGTGAATTTTCTTGCAGTAAATATCTATTCACTGGAACAGAATTGCGCTGTATTCTTTAAAACCACTGGGGAGAATGGTAAAGTTCAGGACAAGTAAGGTTGTATTTAAGCTAAGGAACAATACTAATGAAAGAACAAATTCACCATGGGCAAATTTAGGATGGAAAGTAAAACACTTCTAAGTGGCAGGGCAACAACTTGCCCTTGGAAGAGCTGGCTTTTGAAACATTCAGTGATTAGAAGGGATAAAATACCCACTTTTAACAGAAAGTTTGATCTATTTATCACATGTATGTGATAATTTCTTGCATGAGGCTTAGACTTCATCAACATAGAATTTAGATTTTGGACTTCATGCAGTCCTACTAAAAAATAAGTCCACTATCACCTTTTTCAACAGCATTCCCACTGGTAATGTTCAAAAGAGAATTAAAATTTATATACATGCATACACACACACATGGGCACAGCTGAGACTAAATTCAAAGCTGTTTCCAGTATTCTTTGTGGTTCTTCTCTGGGAAGATTTGTGCACTAGTACCTGTGGAGATCAACTAGAACTAAATTAACTTTCACTGTTGCTGATCTTGGCACCTGCTCAGAGCAGCTGATCTACAAAGGAGGAAGAAAGGCAGGGTCAGCCAAGTCACTCAAGACATTTCAGCCCCAAGGTACTTTGTCAGTACAGTCACTGGTGGTTCATTCTCTGCTCTAGCCTTCCTGAAAGATCACTACCCAGAGGCTTGGTAGAAGCAGTCTTCATTCCCCCACATCCCCACTCTCTTAAGATTTCCTTTGCTAGCCAAACCCATGTAGGAATTAATAACCAAGAATCTGACCTGTTGTTTATTTTGTTTTGTTGTTTTGGTTTTGGTTTTGGGTTTGTTTGGGGGGTTTTGTTAGGTTTTGGTGTACAGTTTTGAGGGATATTATTATTATTATTATTTAATTTCTAAGCATAGGATAAGTAGGTTAAATGCTATGAGGATTCAAGGTATTCCTATTGAATTTGTTGATTGAGCATGCTAATAGAATTTTGCTGGAAAATAAAGTCTGGATGTGCAAGTCTGATCTGACATCAATAGAATTTAAGATTTGTATTAGAGATCCTTCTGTAAAACCACCACTGAAATAAAGCCTTATCATATTACAGTAAGAAACAGTTGCTGTCTTCAGAGTTCCCACAGGCAGGATATATAACACTAGAAAAAAAAAATGGGGGGAGGGCGGGGAACCTTTAGAAATATTAGATCTAGAAGTTTTTGTCTTCATTTATAACTATCTTTTTAGTCAATAGTGCTGACATGGTAAAGTGTGCTTACCTTTTTTTATAGCTAAATCAGTACTAACCTGGGAAAAGGTAGTGCATGCCTCTGATCAAAAGGCTGAAAGGCTCCTCTTACAAAGAAAGATTAAAATTAAAAAGTATAAAGGCAGATTTGCATATCCATCAGATCCAACAATTTCTACCCCTCCAGAAAAACCGGCATTTCTTCTCTGCTCACAAGCCCAGAAGGGATGTAGAGTGCAATACCAATACATGCCCCAAGCTAGAACAGACTGTGGGAATTAAATCACAGAAACAGCTGCAGATTAAATGCTGTGCCCTGAAGAAAATTAGTGTCAGAAATGTTCCCTGCAGACATAAACAGCCAGAAGCCAGGGTCACTATATACCCCCAGGGTCCTGCAAGCAGTTTAGCACTAGTGTAGAAGAGAGCTGCCCAGAAAACCTGACAGCTGGGCCTTGAGTCTTTGCAGCAACAGGACAAAATGCTGCCTGGCCTGTGACACTTCTCTACAGCACCACGGAGAAACAGTGTCTCTCCGCACTCCCGTGCTGCTGGGGTTTGAACACCTCCCAAGGGGCAAACGCCACCAGGAGCCTCCCTCCCCCTGGGCTCTCCGCAAGGCGAGGCACGGCCGGGCTCCGCGCCTGCAGGACCACGGACAGCGCCCGCGTCCCCTGCAGCACCGCGGACAGCGCCCGCACCTCCGCCCCGCCCCGTCTCAGCGCGGTCTGGGGGGGGGCTGCACCCCAGGATGAGCCTCTGTCCCTCCGGTGTGACAGGGCAGGTCAGCCCAGAGCACCCCTGAAAGACAAGGGCAGAACTCTCAGAAAATCCTCCCACACCTGTTATTTCTCACACCACACGCAAAATGTACTTTGCCCGCAAAAAACCCTTGGTGTGCAACCCATGAAAAACAGGCAGTGGCTATACTGAACCCTAAAACAATGGGGATCCCTCCCCATGAGCTAATGAAGGAAAAAGCATTTCCTGCTTCCTGCATTATCCCGAAGGGCCCATCTACCCTTGTGATGGCTAAAGGGCAGAAGTAGAAGAGAGCAACTACTACCTGACGTTCTGTAGTGATCCCATTGCCATAAATTGCAGTTCTCAAAGGCAAAGAGTTCAATTAATAATTCCCAAACAGAAACAAAAACAAAAAACACAGAGGACCAACATCATTCCAGCTCTGCTTAGTTGTTTATGTAAAGTAATAAAATCCAACTCTCATTTAATTAACTATCCCACTAACAACAACTTGCCCTGGAGCTTTGAAAGCTCGTAATACTAAAGGTTTGTCTGGAGGACTGTCATCTAGTTTGATTATAGTTTGCATAATAACATTATGTAGAGATAAGAACACTATTTGGGAATGCATTGTTCTGCTCTTACGCAAACTCATGTCTGAAAAAAAAAGGGACGAGATTGGACTTTAAGAACCTACATCATCAGGAGGAAAAAAAAACAATTTAATAGAACTTCTAATGAAGACTTCTGTATGTTTTCAGCACAATTCCATTTAGTCTAAGGAAGTGATATTTCAAAAAAGAAAATGAAACATTTTTCAGCATAGTCACAGCCAGCCTGGCTTATGGTCACCTCACCTTCCAAAGGCACAGATTTCTATTTGCTATCATAACTATTCTCTCACTCCCACTCCGTGTGTGTTTGTGCATTGTACCCATTTCAGTTATGCTTCAACATCTGGGTTTGTTCCTTTCTCTGTCTCCATTTGTCTTCTCTTTTCCCCTGCTTCACAGTGTCACTCACAACAGCTGTTAAAGGCATCCACTGTTAGTTGAGCAAAATATGAAGCAGAAAAGGCTTAATGTGGCAGAAATTAGAGGAATATAGAAGGTGAATAGTCACTTAATGATGACTCCCATTGCCAAAACTTACCCCACGTGACATTTCTGTTGCTTATTCTTTCATGTTACTCTGACATATGTAGCACTGGTTACAAATGACAATACTCCTGACTTGAGATTCTCTTCTCATGAAAACAAGGTGGATTTTGCTGCAGATTTTAATATTGCCCAGGTTCTTCCATGCTCTTTTCTTGAACATGTTTGATTTAGAATACTTCTCTCTAGCTCTGTCAGATTTTCCCCATCTTTTTATCCATTACAAGAAGTTTGAAACCACAAAGACCATCAAACTTCCTTTACTGCAACTCCTTTCAGCGCACCTATTTCAGTCCTTCCTTTGGATACTCTTCCACTGTTTAATGCGGCCAATATACCAGTGGTCCCACCAGCTGTTTTGACAGTGGGCAGATCTCATCTGACAGAATAGAGTGTGTAAAATCTCAACCTTTGTTCTGTTCTTAGTGAAAATTAAAATCTTTTAAATTATTCACAGAACATTTTTCTCCAGTTTCTCTAAGGCACGTCTTACCTCACAAAGCAGCATCAAAGTCAACAGCTCTATAAATGTGCTTCAAATCTCTTCATTTGTATCCCTGGGAAAATGGATCTACCATGAGTCTGAAGCCTGAATACCTGGGATCTATTCCCTGGTCAATGACCTTACACATCTGACATTCAAGCTCCTATTTTAACTCTAAAACCTCATCTTTGCCATCAGTGCAATAATATGGGATAATGCAAATACACACACACCCCACCCCCTCCCCCCATTCTGGTTTTAAATACTCAATGTTATAATTCCCCTTCACATGACCTCTGAACCAAACCTACATTGCCCTGGGTTCACACCTCGCTTCATGACAGATAGTTTTAACAAATTGTGATGAAATCTCAATAGCTGAAAGCAAGACAAAGGCATCTTTTAGTCGTCAAATTAGCTGGAGGGAAGAGCTGGAACTGCTTTCAGTCTGGAAAGAAGGGGAAATCATTAAAGGAAATCATCCCCCTTTCTTTTTCCAAGTAATGAGAAGAACCATCTGTATGTTCATTCCACTACAGTTAAGGGTGCAGATTAGCATTTCAGAGAGATTTGAGTTCAACCAGCAATACTTTGATGTGTTAACATGAATGATGCTAAAATTTCTAAGGCTCTCAATGTTATACAAGTTAAAAAGGATACATATGTCACTTTCCAGTCACTCTTTTAAAATAACTATTCGGGGGAGCCAAATTTACATTCAGAGAATTTTCCTTTTATCTCCAAAAGAATATTAAAAAAATAACGTTCCCATAAAAATAAATATAGTATTTATCTAATACCTAGCTATAACCCTGTGGGCCTCTATTGCCAGACTATGCAGCACATGCTGCCAAATGAAATCATAATTGTACCAAAAGCTTACAAAAAAATCCACATATAAACAAGTTTAGTAAACCTTTTACTTATGATTATTTTTACCTAACAGGAAAAATAATCCCTCAAATGTTTCTTCTGTGATTTACAAAGCAAAATTTCAGGCACAAAGTCATAAAGAACTAAAGCACACTGAAAAGAGAACAGAAAAACAGAAAAGCTCTACAGACTTAGTTTTGCATATATAAAACTACAGTCTCTAGTGCGGGACCACCTCTGGTTAATCTGAAAACAAATCTTTCCTGCTATTAGTTCTGAGTACTAAAGAAATCTGCATTTGACCTGAGGCTGAATGGAAATTATAAGATAATATAATAGACCCTGCAGATCCATGGAATGCCTAAATCATTCAATACAGATCACTCCATGATTGAAATTAACTCATATGGGTAAATGAAGCTGAATTCAGTTTTCCCCAAACCCTTTGTGACTGTCCAATTCTCTTAATTTACTTGTTCAAGTCATTAGACAAAGTTCTGCCCATTTACTTGCCAATAAATGGTAAATTCCAGCCCCAGCAAGACTAGAATCATCCTCCATGAACCCTGTCCTCATCATCCATCATTATAACTAATCAATTAACTTAAAATAAAAATGTGTATCTTAGGAAAGAGACCTTTGAGTGACAGCCACAACTTTACATTTCCCAGCCACAGAGTGAAAAGAGCATCTTTTCCCTTGAATTAAAATGAAATTTCCAAAGAAAAACACAATTCTCTAGAGCCAGGCATTGTAAACCACTAACAGCTCTCACTGTTTCTTACACACCCCTCTGTTCAGGGAAGCCAAAACCAGTGGACTCTGGGTGTTATTCTTTCTGGACCACTTTCCAGAACCCTTTAATGATAACTAGCTGTGTTATTTTGATTGTGGAATCAGAAAAACAAAACAAAATATATAAATATAGAAGGTACACAAATAGAGGCCAAAAAAAATATTGTTTATCCACAAAACCTGATTTATATACACAAGAATTTGGCCTTTTTTTCCTCCCACACTTGGACATGGTTCATGGAGAACCCGAGTTCCCGAGTTTCCTCTAAGGAGGAAAATGCTGTCACTCAGCCTGCAAATGTGGAACATGAAGTAACTAAGCAACTTTCTCAAGAGGAGAAAGAAACAATAAGAAAGAGAGAGAGAGACAGGTCTTAAACCCCCACTACTAGCCCCTGCAATGAATTTGCTCCTCAAATGAAAGCAGAATGTGAAGGATGCTTGTCCAAATGGCAGTGGTTAGGAATTTGAAGAATAACAAGGGAGGAAAAAAGTGGTTTCTTTTGTTGCATTAATTTTGCAAAAGAACTCATGTAATGGTTTCATCTCACCACCATGTCCAGGAGTTTTGTTCTCGACTTCCACAGGCCAAGGATTTTACCAAGATAATATTAAAATGTTGTGGCTAACGTACTTTATTAATTAATTTGATTTAAATTAAATAGCACCATTTGGCATACCAACCTGATTGAATCTGAACACACACACATTCAAAAAGACACAGTAATCTGTAATGCCCTCTTGGCATTCATCTTTCATAATGAGAGAGTTTCCTGCAAAAATAGCTTCTCAATTAATACAGTATGATAATCTGAGGTAGGGGTTCACAAGGACTGAATTTAACCTAGTGAGATAAATCTCCCTGGGCTTCCTGTGGGCTCAGTTGAACATGAGACTGAGGGGGGGTAGTTAAGAGAGACTAAGTTCATCTACTGAATGCTAGGGTACCCAAATTTACTGATCCCTTATAAAATGGTACACGAGGAGTCTATCTTTGATTTCACACTTTAGAAAGCCTTCATCTCCATTTGTGAAAAGAGGAGATTTTTCTGCTACTTGTGTTTTTTTGCTGTTCTGTTAAACTTAATCCATTTAAGAGTTGTTAATATGTATCAGGATTATATTCTCTGATTAACACTTGTTACTCCTTGCTTCATTTACTCAGGTACTCTTTAACTTACTTTTTACTATATAGTATATAACTTCAACAAGGGCCTAGAAGGACAGATATGAATGAGCAGAGTAAAATAATGTAGTACAGCTAAAGTGCTTGCCCACACAAAATACCCCATCACCAAGGGAGCAGTTTCCTTTTTATCCCATTTCTCTCTGAAGTTAATGCTGCTTGACTGCAATGAATCACAGTAGATGGTGTTTCCCATTATCAAGATAGCAAAAGTAGTCTATAATTCATAATACAGCCATTTTTAAGCCACTTGAAATGCTTTTTGCACTTAGAGTTACTCTGTTTTCTGCTGTGTACAGCAGGAGTTGCCTTCATCCAGGCTAGCTGGTTGGTTGCTATACACAGACTTATTTCATGTGAGTGAAATTACACACATCTTGATTGCTACAGAAATTCTGCAGAAGCAGTGATGAAGAAACAAGATAGGAAAGAGATCACAGAAGTTGTGACCAACTGAAAAACATACTTCTTGTCAGTGGGGCTTAGAGGAGACAATCACAGCCTTTTGTTCAAGGTGAAACAGAAACAAAGCTCTGAGCACCTGAATTGCAATTGACTGGGATATCTACACATCCTTGTCATGGGAAAAGACACATCTAAGCTGTTGGAGCAATTTGTATGTGTCAGGTTATTGAACACCGGACACCATGTCCATAAAGTAAAGAGATCTGGGAGGCTTGGTGTAGGTGCACATTTGATGCAAAGAGGAGGGGAAAAGACGTCACATCAAAAAAGAAGCCATTGCATCAGCCTGACAGAGTCTTCCCAGACACGTAGCATGGCCATAGCCACCATCAACCATGACAGCATAGCTAGAGATGGTATAAGGCAGATCCCATCAAAGGGTGTAGCTCTGTGGCTCCCAGGGTCTTAATGTGTGTTAATTATCCAATTGGAGAGCCTAAAATTACTAAAATGGAAGCACAAGATGTCAACTCCAAAGAAGGAATTATCCTGCTGTAAGACTCAAAAGGGGAGACTCTGGCTGCTTGTAGGGTAGGGTATTACTGACACCAGGTGAGGACAATGTGGTCTGCATTGTCCCAGCACATGATGAGGCTTCTGGAGTCTTCCTCTTAAATCAACAGAGTTTCTGTCACTGACTGCCACATAAACAACTTGCAGTCTTCACTATCCTAGACATCTAATAAAATGTTTCATAAAAAGAAGAATTACAAAGTCCTGGTCTCATGCAGATGTATATCTTACATTTCCCTTACCACAGCAGCTGTCCCACACTCATGTCCTTTGTGACCTTCTCACCACATTGCTTTCAGCCCCCCATTAGAACCACCAACTGGGGAGGACTGACTGCCACTGGGAATATCTAGTAGTAAAGTTAACATTAGTGCTAGGGATAAAAAGAAGCTGAAGCACTAACTCTATTGCAGGACTCATTTGCTAACCAGATGTTTCTCAGGTTTTCTAATCTCCAAATACTCTAATCTTTTACAAGAACCCCCTCGCTACACACACACAAGTGTACTGCACTATCACAGCTGTTAAATTTTACAAGTCAATAAAAGTTTGGTGCTGAAAGGTTGGTTTTTCTGCCTATAATTATGATGTCTAATTATTTTATACAGATGTTATCTACATATACACCAGTTATCTACAGAACATCTACATATTCTGAAAAGAAAAAACGACAAGTAACTCCAAAAATAAGGTACAGGGATAATTTTGAGTGGCAATGAGGCACAGTATTGTGTGAAAAAAGGTGCTTGAGAAGGAACATGAAGAATCCTGTAGTTAATTGAATATATGTTTTATATATATTATGTATTTATTACATATATATTATATGTAAAGCATGAATTATACATGCTTTCAATACTTTCACTAAGAATATGATCCAGGTATGTAAATGAGACCTGAAAGATTTTAGTATGGGAGGTCAAAGAAATATTCCCACAACAGGAGGTGAAAGGGGCAAATTATGACTACCAAATGAGGTGTGGAAAAGTCAACACTGACCAAACCTTCCTGTTCTTTGCTCTTGAATAGTACTTGTGTCTTACTGAGTCACAAGCTAAGTCCATGACTAAATGAATTTAAATTGTGTTATAGAAGAACAGCAGTGCTGGATTATCTAACCTATGTAGTCCAGAAGCCTAGCTCTAGTAATATCTATTGGGAAAAGAAAAGGGGGAGCAGAAATAGTATATAGTGATGATTTCCCTGTGACAGCCTTCCAGCAATCAACCTTTTAGGTTCTTTTAAGGCAGTGGTTTAATCCAGAGAGGTTTATTCCATGGGGTTTTGTTCCACAAATTTGGCCAATTATTTTCTGATCTCCATTCATTCGTATCCGAAACAATCTCAATGAAAAAGGGCCACAATTAAATTGCTCAGTTTTGTTTTTTAAACTTATTGCCTGATTGATACCTTTATGGGTTGCTTCCTATTTTCTGCTCCCTCAAGTTCTACCACATAGTTTGCTTGTTACGCTGAGCCCCTAAAGTTAGCACTCAGACAACAGATTTAAAAACCAAAGCTGCATAATTAAAACATGGCACCTTTTTGGCAGAGATTTTGTCTGAATGCCTGACTTCTTCGACCTACAGAACAAGTGGGAAAATTATTCTTTAGTACTGCTAAAGACACAGATTCAACTTCAAAAGAGGAGACTCAATAGCCTACAGTACCTGTCACTTCTGCATAATTAGAAAAAAATACTGTTGGGATGTTGTCACTAGAAGTGATCAACACAACGGTTATTAAATGAAACAGAGATATCTTCTTGTTAAATTTTCATAAGTTTTTGTTCTTCATCCCTTCCTCAGCATTTCTCTCCTGTCTTCATTAGTTAATTAGTTCTGCTGGGAGCAGTAAACTCGTGACGCTAAAGGAAAAAACAGAAAATCAGTAACTCAAGAGAAGCTTTGATCATTTGTTCTCTCATTTTAACATAAAAATCCTTCCTCTTTTCTCTTTGAAAATTGTTGCTATAAATTCCCACAGGAGAGTCTGAAATGCTGGTGCTGAGGTCCTTTCAGGTGAACATCTTGTAAATACCAATCTCATGTTGCTATAGAGAGTTCTCCATGGCAGCTGGATGCCGTGGAACAAACACATGAACCAGCTAGTCAGAGCTTCTCCAAACGATTAAGCATCTCTAGTGAGGTACCAAAGATGTGAATAAGTTCAGCATTTTTGACTTCTAATTTCACCCCTCAACAAAAGCCAGTAGAAGGCAGCCATGAATCCATGCAGAGCTGGACAGTTATCCCCCAGTGACAGCACTGTAGTAAGTTACCACAAGCCTCATCCAAAGTCAACAATAGTATTTGTTTCTCCATACAATGATCACTTCTCGTTTGTCCTGCAGTACCTTAATTCATAATTCAATAATTAAGAATATCTTGCATCTATTATTCATCTTAACAAGATTAGCAGTTTAGTCTCAGATGAAAGGAAATTGAATATTTTTTAAAATTCTGTACATATGATCCGGAAACAATATTGATTTAGTTTTCATAATTAGTGCTAATAGCTACAAATACCACTAGAAGGAAACACCAAAGATGTTTAAAAAAATTTCTTCCTTCTCCAAGTACCAAACTGCATCATTGACCTTTTTGTTCAAGTGCTATCTACATGAGATCGACACATTTCCCAGCAGAGCCACTGATTACAGGTTAGGCAACAATATTGGAATTTAAACTCATTTGAAATTTAAAACTGTTCATAACAGCACTTGGATTATTACATTTACTGAATAACTGGAAAGGTAATGTTGCAACAATGAATTTCCCAATTTAAACCTAATGATGAGCACATTGTAAAATCCTGAATATAACAGTTGTAAAACATGTGCTAATGAAATCTGCAGACCAGGACAGAGGTGTATTCCCCAAATTCTCTGTTAGGAGAATTTGTGATATCAGCCTATTAAAATACCAGCTTGAGGCCAAAGGAAGAGAGCAGCATTAGGAGTCAGAAACTTTTGAGTTGTCCTTAGTCTACCTTTGCCTGAGCCTCAAGAGTGCCAGTGGTATTCTAAACACACAGAGTGCTTCAAGCACTTACCTCTGCCTTATCAATCTTACCTTATTAATCACAGGATATTCTATTTTGAAGTATTACAAGATCAAGGATTTACTAGTATTTTATTCTGAAGATGTGCAGGAGTGGAGATTTTGCCTGTGAAGCTGAGATTCCAAATCTTCTGAGAAATCTACCAAAACAGTAAGTGTCCTTCCCAAAATGTGCACCTTGATAAAGGTTATATATTTGACTTTCCTAGCCCTACCGGCAGCAAGAACTTTAGCTGATTAAGCTCTTGAGTTCTGGATCTTTTAATAATCAGCTTCCTTTTCAATTTTCATCCCCTTGTGAGCTCCTGGCAAGGACAGCCATGGAGCACTGGTGGCTGCATGAGAAGTGTATGACTTCTTCCCATCAAAGCCTCCCAGCTCTGGGCATGTACTCAGCTCAGCAGAAGCTGAAGACACTTTTCTTCTTTTGCTATTGTGGACATGCCCAGATCCAAATTTCCACATGCCTGTGCTAAGCTAATGAGTCAACAAGCTGTAATGTCAAGGCTGCTATTATGGTTCAGAGGTTGGTTTGCTCTGAAATGCAGAACGCTTTTAAATAGCAGAGCCAGCTGATGCAGCTCCCAGTTCCTTTCCCTGCTGACTTGCTTCTGCCCCTCAGGTCTGCCACTGAAACTGTCTGGGCAGCTGCCTGACGAGCTTGACTGGGGAACTGATCTAGCTTAAAAATAGCACAGCAAAAAAGCAATGTGATTAATAAGCAGGGCTGGTTCACAGGCTGTTCCCAAACCACCGTATCGGTGACTCACAACAGCCGTCCCGGGGGGTGGGGGTGGACAGACCATGACTCTGACACTGTTCTTTGTGCTTCTCTGGTAGCAACAGAAAACAGACAGGCATTTGCAAAGCGACACCAAGAGTGCCCCAGTTCTGATAAAGACCCCAGACTGAAATCCTGAAGATTGTACTAACAGCTCACTGATTCCTTGGAGAAGTTTGTTGGACCAGGCCATTTTACTGTGACACTAAAGAGCCATTCACAAATTTTTAACCTTTTCCGTGTACAAATTCTATTGCTATCCAATAAGTCCAGCTAATTTTCACTATATCCCACATACACACATATTTTTCAGTAAGTGGCAGCCAGATCTGCATGAGTGATCCTCAGAAATCATCTTTTCCTACAAAGCTCCAGTGGATACAAAATTCCAGCCATCTCATAACAACCAACCCCGCCGACTGAGTCTAGACTCTAAGTGGCATTGCTGGTTCCTTCAGTCATATACCTGGCAATTAGTAATGAAGGAGAAGAGCCTTTTATGCACAATTCCCAGCTGTGAAGAAGTGAGCATGGCTGACATGGACTGTGCCACAGAGTGACTCCAGCTCTCGGCTGAGCTTACTGAAACACTGCTTGTTCCCCACTCCACACATGGGAACAGAGAGGGAGATGAGGTCTTGGTTAAAATCAGCATGGGCTCGATGCAAACTCTGAATTTTTCAGCAGAGATTCAGTGGGACCATGGCAAAATTCACTACCTTGAAATGTGGCTCCATGTGACCATTCACTGGATAGGTGAACATAATCTTACAAGCTTCCCAATGGAAGCAATCGGCATAATACAGGCAACACAGAGCTACCACGTCTACAAGTGAACAGAGTTCTGCCTGTCTATGAGACTACTAAGAAAGAGAAAAATCCATTTTTTTTGTGTGTGTGTGACACACAATTGTATCCAGTGCTCATTTCTCTCCCTCTCTTCCAGCTCACCTGCATCCAAAAATAAGTGGACCTTTCAGGAAGGTTTTTCACACCCTTTTGTAGGACAATAAACCTTTCCTGTTTCTTCCAGGTACTAGCTAGACTGAGGCTGTGCAGGACAGCAAGTACTATTTATAATTGCAATGTGAATAACTAGCCATTCAGAATTATTTTTATCCCACTGGTATCGTGCTATGCTCAACACCAGCTGGCCTCTGCACCCTCCTTTAGTCATGCAATAGGTGCCTTCACAAAGCTTGGTGGGACAGATCCACAGCTTGCAGAGACTCAGTACAAAGCAGACGCACAGGCCACATAGCAGCATCCCACAGGAAAAGCCCTACCTGGTAAGTTGGGAGTCAGATATGTACTGTATATAATCAGATATACACCTATATACTGCCCTGGACACTCCATAGTCAACCTTTGGAGGGCAGGATCTGAGGATTCAGTGATTACACTGTAAGGTTTTTCTTTGATACTTTTCTCATTATCTTATCATCACTTTTTCCTGTAAATCTTGGCTGCTCTGTATAACAATTAGGTATAATGGGTATAATTAGGTATAACAGGGATGTAAGTTTTTGTAAAATGATGACTAAGTGTTTAAATTGTCCTTGAGTAAAACTAATGTAAATAAATACAGAAATAAATAAAAAATAAAAAGAGTTAATTACATTGAAACTAATTTGCACTTAAAAAAAATATAACCCTATTGATTTCCATACAAATTAAGTAATATGGAAAACACTGAAGTGAAAATTACCCTTTCATCTACACAAATTATTGGAAAGTAATTGGACAAGGTGATTGTTACTCAAGCGTAGCAATGAAAAGCAATCGCAAGACCTGAGAGTACTTTCTAAGAGTCTATGTTCACTCTAACACATTATGTCTGCTCCCTTCCAACAGCCTTTGAGTCAGGGTTTTCTAGCCAGCCCTTTATACTTTGTCTTGAACAGAAATACTTGCAGTTATGAATATTCACACAGGACTACATTTTATATTTTTCAGAAAATACAAATTTGGCTAATGAAGGGATCTGAGCTAATGTATATAAGCCTTTGTAAAACACTTATTGCACTGGTACATGGCATTTGGATCAAAAAACACAATACAAACAAACCTGATGTGTTGTAGAAGGCAAGCTCAAATGTGGAGGACTTATATCTGGGAAAGTAAAAGGTTATCACACCATCTCATGGGAAAGGTTTATTTGGTGGTTTTATAAAACTTGCAGATGTCACAAGGTGAACACCAACACCAACAGGGCAGCAGCAGAGACACAATCAGGGGATGAAACAACAGACGTGTATCAGAGAGGGACAGAGAAGTAGATATCCCTGCTCACATGCCAGCCAGCTTCCTCCAGCCTTGGCTGTAAGGCTGTTGGGGCACCGTGTAGGGGCACAAGTGGCCACAGATCCCAAACAAATAAGTAGTACTTGGAAAAACCTGGCCCTACAGTGAAGAAAGAGAGAGTTGTCTCACACTCACTACTAAGCTAGGCTGTAGGCACACATAGTTAAGTCAGAGCAGTGAAGAAGGCTGTGGTGGCTTCTAGCTGCTAGTGTTCAAACACGAGCCTTGGGTATAAAACCAGAGGAATATCATCCCAAGGGAGAGGAATGTTTGATGTCAAATGATCCAGCCTCATTGGCAGCAGAGCCAGACTAGTTTACAGACTGTTCTCATGGGTCTTGTTGATGGATCAGCTGCAGTCTCCCTCAAATAGCCACCAGGCTGTTGACTGTGCCCACCCCACTCCTGCCATTCCTAACACTGTGACTGGGCACTGGGCATTTGCTTTACTATTTGTTCTTTCTCAGTTTCTCAATATCCTCTCGAAAATGTCAGGAAAACAAATATTCGGGGGCTGCTTCTCCTAGACTTCACTGTTCTCATGAAAGAATCCAAGTAGCTTAATATGAGTTCATCCGAGAAGAGGTTAAAGGGTGAAGCTGTTCCAACCCCCACAGACATGAAGAGAACATCTGATAATGGAAGGATTATTAATCAACCAAAGGCACAATGAGACCTGGAGGCCAAAGCTGGAGCTGGATAAATTAATGCTAGATATAAGCACAAAACATTAGCTATGAAGATAATTGGACATTCAAGCTGTTTTCTGAGAATATGGATTTGCTGTTGCTTAAAATCTTCCTAATGATTTTAAGGGTCAATTACCCTTATCAAAAGATTAAGGGTCAATTACCTTTCTAGAAGGTATTTGGCGGCTCCCAGAGGACTTGCAGTCTTGAAGCAATGGCTGAGGTTGCTGATGCAGAATCCAATTAGCCAGAGAAAGCTCTCTCCTTTCCTGAGGACAATATACTCCTCAGGAAGTTAGAGGAGTACATACTTCTGTATGCACTAAGAGTTAAACCCTGCATCTGTGATGTACCTGCCTTCTTCTTTGCCTGGGATTTGATTGTGCATCCTGCTAAGAATTTTTACTTCTATTTAAAGCCATCGCCAAAGATGTTCATGAACCACGTGTTGCATCCCTGGGTTGCCAGCACAATTTCAGATTGAACCTGGAGTAAATGGCCCTGTGAGAAAAAAGGATCAGGAGTGAGATTAAATTACAGGGACAGTAGCTGAGCACGTCCTAAACAAAAGACTGGTGCTGGAACAAGTATTGGCACATTTAAAAGCTAGACAGAGGCAATTCAATAATATTGTTTGTGTTCATTGTACTCGCCAGAAGCATGCTTCACTCATGTTATTTTCACCAGGCAACAATGCACAGAATTAAGACACGCTCCTTTGTCTCCCACACCTGCTCCCACATCCACAGATAATCATGGAAATGTTCCTCCTGGTGACAGCAGACTGTGTATCTGGCCCATATTTCTGAGAATTTTTCTGCTAACATCACAACATACCTGAAATAACTATGAAATCTAAGTAGGTTGGCTTTAGAATTTAGGGGGTTTGGGGTTTGTTTTTTTTCTTTTGGCAATAGTTGTTAAAAAAACCCATGTCTTTTTCCTACCTGTTAGATTCATTTATTAGATGTTGTCACACAGGAGAACTGGAACTGTATGAAGTCCTTAAATGGATCCATACATAGCCAAAAGCTCTTTAAATAATATGTGTATTATTATTATTATTATGATTATTATTATTACTACTACTACAGAAGAGGACTCTCATCATATCAGTTGATCACATACCTTTGCAAATCCCAGCACTTGAATCTTTCCAAAAGCATACAGCCTGTTTCAAATGCATTGTTTGGGTAGGTGTAAGGAACAGCTCCAGAGCACTAAAACCCTTTGGGACCACAAAGTTGATTCTCTCAGCTGCCTGCTCAAATCCCTCCCCCCCCCTCCAATTCTGCAGCCACAGCCATGCACATTTCTGCTTTGCCAATTAGCAGCTGCCTCTTCCCCGTTCATGGCAACTGAGTTGCAGCTTAATACACTGCCAGGCAGGGTGAGTGTTCCTGCTCACTGGATAAATAGTGGATTTTGCAGTCTGAGGGAAGAATTAAAAAATTATTCTAAAAGCTTGGCTCAGCATAAATTTTTTTAAGAAGAGGAATATGGCTGGAGTGAAACAAAAAAAACCCCAAAAATTTCATTCTGGGCAATTTTTTTTCCATTTAGGGTTACTTCATCTTTTATTTCATCATCAAAATATCCCTCGTCAGTATGAAAATTCAAGGTTACTTTTTAAGAAAAAAAACAACAATGTGAAAATTAAATATTTGGGCAATTCTGGAGTGGAACTTTTTCAAAGTGCTGAGGAGAGACATGTTTTCACATTCCTACTGCTTTTCTTCCCCTCCAGAAGGATCTATGTCCTGAGTTAATCCAAACTCACAAGTAATTCCTTTTCAACCCATGCTCTCAAGAAACCCTCCAGTCTTGTGGTGAATTTGTTACTCAAAAATCACCCACCCCAGCCCTTTGCACCCAAGCATGCCACCACTCCTGGGGGCCCATCCTCACTGCAGCGAGGTCCCTTCCCTGGTACTCTCTGATACCTTCCCCCCTGCTCCTCTTCCCCACACTACCAGCTATTAACAACATGTCTAATTTTCCTGAGTTTCAGGCAGGTTTTACTCACAACATCACAGACGTGTTGGTGGAAGGGACCGCTGAAGGTCACCTAGTCAAACCTCCCCCCAAAGCAAGCCTCCTGCCCACAGCACACCCATTCAGCAACGACTTCATTTAAACAAAGGCTTTGAAAACCTCCGAGGATTTCACTACCTCTCTGAACAACCTATTCCAGTGTTGCATCCTCCTCATGAATTATTTTTTTTAACATCCAGCCTGCACCTTCCCAGCAGCAATTTGCAGCTGTGATCATACCAAGCTCAATCCACAGTGGATTTAACTGTCTGAGTCTCATCTAACTGCAACTTTCAGTATTCTGACATGGAAAGACTTAAAATGCAGAGGAGTTAGTATTGCTCAAAGCTGAAATAGTGTCAACAAAAACATTAGGATCTCTTCATCAGTGAGATAGATTACCTCACAGTTTATAGACTATAGGGTTTGAATCCCTCTCAACAGGTGTTTCCAACAATGTTTCATTAGATGGTCTCATGGAACAAAGGATAAAGGTAGAGAATCCTTTTCTCTTCCTATTCTTTTCCTCTCTAGTTTTTTTCAATATTATGAAAGAAAGGACATCTCTAATAACAGAAAAGAGTTTATGGATAAAAGTGGCTCCTGCGGGCCAGAACTTTGACATTTTTAGTTGGACAACTTTGCTTACATCAACTTTGGGGGTAACAAGCCATTTGCCCTGATAACTACAGCTGCCCACCCTGTGCCTGGAAATCTTGACTCTTAAAATTATGGCCATCATTTGCAAGGTACACTTTGAGTCCATCCATATAGACAGATCTACTGTACACAAGGAGTAAATCATACTTACACAGGAGCTAGGACACCAAGTTTAGCACTCTGAGTTCGTGTTCCTCAATTAACTTTAAATTTCCGTGGTGTTTTCATGCCTACAGAGCCAAAGCATCCTTCAAATAATGACCCTGTTCCTCTAAGCAGCATGTCCTCCATTCTGTTTATAACCAAAGATCTGGGTCAGATCCTGCATGAAGTAACCTGACAAAGCCCCACCAACATCAGCAGAGCCGGAGGGAGAATCCCCTTTCTTGGTTGCAGCTTATGCTACAGAGAAACTCAAATCAAGGCTCTCTTGTAGAGTCCCATTCACAATGGCAGTCTACAGCCTAAAGGATGATTCTAATGATTTTATGACAAAGTAAACTGAATTTGGAAAGAGAGTTATTTTGTCAATATTTGGCTAGTATGACAAGATTTCAAAGGAAAAGTTGTAAATAATCCTTCATTGTTTCACTTGCAATTCGGTTCCATAAATCATTTGCAAAGAGGCACCTGGGTCCATCTCATCATCCAGGTTTCTAATCTGCGTGACAAATACAAAATAAATTACCCAGATAATTTAAAAACTGGCTAGAATGCCCTGGTGTTTGCCAGGATTAGGACAGAAAGAAGTCCACAGAGAAGCTGTTCATCAGCAAAACATCTGGACACATTTTGGTTTTGAATGTATCTCAGCCCTACCCAGCCCTTATTCTATACCATCTCCATCATGCCCAGGTCCTACACTTTCCAATATATTCCAGTTAATCACCACCACTTTCCCAGTCTTTTGAGACATACACAGAGATATCATTCCCTTAGTCTAGGGACCACCCGTAGGCTGCAAAGAGTAAGCAGAAGCCCTTTTCACATTTCAATGTGCTGTTTTCAAATAGGTTTCCTTTAAATGATGCAAGAGAGAAAGAGGGAGAGAAAAGTCAAGCAATAAAATGTAATGATTCTCATTAACTGCTATGAATTGACTGTTTCATAGTTTAGTTTTGTCACGAACTGAGAGCTTTTCATATTTTCATCAGATGAGGTCTTATTTCCAAGCAAAACCACAAAATTTAAATCTAGATTCCAATCCTTTCGTTTGGATGCTGATTTCAGATTGGGTCCATTTTAACTTAATTTGTCCCATGATTGCAAATAATCAAAATAACTTTTTCAGTCTAGAATGCTGTCTGCATTTATATTTAATAAATCTTGATACATGAATCATCGGTA
Source organism: Aegotheles bennettii (assembly GCA_013398125.1). NCBI lineage: Eukaryota > Metazoa > Chordata > Aves > Caprimulgiformes > Aegothelidae > Aegotheles > Aegotheles bennettii. The sequence continues at coordinate 232,083 of VZRW01002441.1, read as the reverse complement.
TTTTTACACTGTTGCCAAAAGGACATAAAAACCTTACACTCAAACTGGAAATGCTGCAAGGCTAGATGACATTTGCAAAGAATGCCTTGTCAGAATAGTTTACCACCTAACCTTTAATAAGTTTATTTTCCATATATTTATTACTGTCAATAGAAGAACATTGTGTCCTGGAAAAAATATTTATGGACATTCTATGTCTTTGTTGCCTATGTCTCCTTGTTCAGAGAACCATTCAGAGGCTTTTAAACTGTTCAGTCATGTCATTCCTGTCAAGTGGTTCTTTTGCTGGGCTATCTGCCCTTTTCCTTGTGTATTACTGGACACTGTGATAATTTTTCCTTGAAATCTAAATAGTTCTCTCAAATGCATTTAGGAAAGTATTTTTTAATATAGTATAATTGTATAATGCTAATAATAGTGTGATTGCAAGTGACTTAAAGCAGCGCCACAGGACACATCCAGCTCACAGACCTTACATTCCTCATGCTTGATTTAATTTTTAATAGATCTAATTCTTAGTGTATCCTGCTCAGACTCTTCAGCCTCCACTTCAGCACTTCTGGGCCATCTCCAGAACTGTACAACCAGCATATAACTAAGCCTTTTATTCTCTCCTCCATGCTGCTTTCCTCTTCACATCTCCCCTTCCAGTGGCAACCCTTGTGTCCTTTGTGAATTCTGGCTGTTCATCACCAAGCAGCCACACGTGTGGAGGTGTCTCCCTCTGTGGGAGCTGGGATGTGTTCTGATGCCCAAACATCACAGCATGGCCTTTGCAAACCTGCGCTCCCACAACCCTCTGTCTCCTTTCATGAGTGGTTTTTCTCTCAGGGTTATTTTAGCCCATTCCTGGTCAGTATCCAGTAAATTTATTACCAGGAAGGTGGACAGAAAGGAAGATTCTTACACTTACCTCCTCTGGGTTTGTTTTACTTGCAACCCTCTGATTTCTCCTGTTCTTTTCTTAACTCTTATTTTTCCTGCTTTCTCCCATAATTCCTTTTCAGCTGGTTCACAGAGGCACACCTCATGTATAGTCTAACAGTATATTCTTTTTATATCTCTCAAGGGAAAGATCATAAATCAAACAAAAGTAGAAAACACCTGCTGCTTGATGAGAGAAAAGCTCTTATGGTGTTTTCCAAGCCATCACCTGTGATGAGATTTTACTACCTGGCAATTGGACCTGATAGACTAAAGTGAGAATAGGATGTAGACTGCCAACCCACACTGTTCTCAGAGCCTCTAAACCAGTTCCAGTCCCTCTCTGAAACAGATCTGTCGCTTCAAGCATTTGTCAATATTCATGGCCTTTTCTCAGGAGTTGCGCAATTCTCCACATTTAATGAGGAGGCTGAAAAGTTGGTAAACAAGTTGAGAAAGGTGTAAGATAATAGGGAAAAGGTCAGACCAAATAAAGATTGCACTGCATTAAGGACAAATGTAATAACATCCTTTGTGATTTATTCAGTAAAATAATGAACCACTCTGGAATTCTGAGTACTTTGGACAGACATTAATTCTCTGCTGGACCAAAGGTGAGCGGTGACACTGGTACACATGAAAATCAGGTCAGAAAAAATTGAATTATACTGCAAAGTACTGGTAAAAACATCCTTCAAATCATTCATTGCTGGTAAGGGAGCAAGAACAGGAGATCAGCGTTCAAACAGGATTTTAATTAGATGCCTTATTTATTGTGGTCTGTCAGACATAAGCTAAGATGAAATCTTTCTCATCTGCAGCCATCCTCCATTATAGCAGTGACCCTCCTGTAGCATGTTAAGAAGCTGATCTGCTGCAGAGGGAACCTGATGCAGGAATACAAACATGTAACTTACTGCAGAGGCACTCAGGTTGCTGTCATTGCCTTTCCCCATATTGGGCAATAGGCTTTTTTAATTCGTTTTGGGTCATGCCCAAACATATCTCTCGAGTTCACTGCAGTTTGCCACAGAGCAAGCAAGCCCAAAGACAAAAATACAAGTGTTAGAGATGGATCTCAAGAGACAGAAGTGAGACATGCAAGTCCACAGGACTGGCAGTATGCTGCTATAGCAATAAGGTTTCAGGCTATATCCTGCTTTCTTCTCTCATAGTTATTAATATTTCACACTGAGGAGGAAGGATGACTGTTCATTTCATATGATTAAACAACGGATCAATAAGGGGCAACTATAATTCATTCAATACTTGACTACAGATAAAAGGCATCATTCTGAGTCTGTCCTAAAGAACAAAACTAAAAGATAAAATGGACGTCTAGGGACATATAAAATCACAATAGTTTCCCTATATTTCCTCCTTCTCAGTCTCATTAAAACAGAAATTACAAATGTTATTTTTATCCTGTCTTCTGCAGTGAAGCAGCATGACAGTGAACAGAAAAAGTCATTTTTAAAATGAAATTCAGAGAGCTGTAAGAATACAAATATAAAAGGTAAAGAAAACTTTTGGGAAAAGATTGATTGTTATATACTATACAAGCCTCAAAACATTTCTGCCTGAAACACTAAGCTGAGATTTAGCAGATCAGGAGGCCAATCTCCAAAGTGTTTTATGACTGTATTTTGGAGCAACTGCAAACCACAAACCAGATTTGCTGTTCTTCTCATGTGTCATCCTTCAACCATTTCTATTGCTAAATCCACTAGACAACAATTTGTCAAGGACTTGAAGTCATTGTGGCTTTTGCATGCTTGTTAGACTGATTATCAAATAGATATCCTGTCAATCTACTGACTGCTTAGATTTTCAGCCTAACTGAATGAAGCATATTTTCTGAGACCTGAGAAGTCTAAATACCTTATTGAATAGGGTACTGTCCACTGGTTTGGAGATCAAGTGTATGACCAGAGAAAGTTAGGGATTTTTCATCTCAAATTCAGAAACATTGCTACACAACTGCTCTTGATCTTCTCAACACCATACAACTCATTTCCACAACACCGAGCATATTGAGAAAGGAATATGTCAGTGAATATTTTTTGGATTATAATAATTTAACTCCAGCTGTTTTCATTATCTTTGGATGGGGATAAGAAACCAAACATAGACAAATCTGAACATAATGAAAGACATTCTCCTGATTCATGCCAATGACTCTTGCAATAAAGTGTAGAAACATTAAAAAAAACCTTGCTTTCTTATGTGAAGAGCCAAATATTACACAACATGATACTGAATTTCATTAATTAATTACATGTTACCAAATTCAGCTGTATAACCTGTGGTTTTCCTGAAATGCTAGCAGTTATTTCAGCTAGTCTTTATGGTTTTGCCTCAAAGCCCACTGAAATAGATCACAACCTCCCCATTGACTTCAAGTGGTCTTTAATCAGATCCCCAGTGTTGGGGACATTACTGCAAAGAAAAAAAAAAAACAGGACCAAGATTCTAGTCTTATTCACAGAAGAATAGAAATGAGATCTTTGGAGTACAACATTTGTTAAAGTATCACTGTCTAAGCCCTGATTTTGCACATACTAAAAATGTTAAGGACAAGAAAATAATGTCCATTAAATTTTAATATCTGATTAATGACTATTAGAAGCACAGATATAATCTTCGAATCCAGAGATTGCTTAGAATATTCAATTGTCCTTAGGGAGGGACAATTTTTTCTGCCAATAGCTCAAGTAGAAAATACTTTGAAGAACAGCTGAAGACTGTCCAGATACATAACTACTAAGGCTACAGTACAGGAGCAGAGAGGCAGAGCTCCATACATTTATACTTTTGTGATCTTGTATCAGTGAATAGACCATACACTGAAGCATTTGAAAAATTGAGAAATATAGCCTACAATAAACAACAGGATTTTTCCCTATCGTGCATGATATCTACACAATACTATCCATGGGTATCCAAAAGATAACCATCCTTTCTCAGACTTAAATTATTTATAGATCATGTGCTTATTATGATGCTTATTAGTCCTTTCATACACCTGTAACCTTTATGAGACTGCAACCAAATAAAATATAATTCTTCCACCTATGTTTCTATGCAGCATAATCATAGAATCACAGGATGGTTTGGGTAGGAAGGGACCTTTAAAGGTCATCTAGTCCAACCCCCCTGTAAGTGAGCAGGGACATCTTCAACGAGATCAGGTTGCTCAGAGCCCCATCCAACCTAGCCTCAAATGTTTCCAGGGATGGAGCATCCACCACCTCTCTGGGCAACCTGGGCCAGTGTTTCACCACCCTCATCACAAAAAATTTCTTCCTTATATCTATTCTGGATTAACCTTCTTTTAGTTTAAAACCATTTACCCCTTGTCCTATCTCTACAGGTCCTACTAAAAACTCTGTCCCTATATTTCATATAAGCCTCCTTTAACAAACATCATAATGAATATCTTACACATTTTCTAACTAAGATTTACATAGCATTTGACAAATTCATTT
>VZRW01002441.1:141450-226790 GCA_013398125.1 Aegotheles bennettii | reverse complement strand
TGCAAAAAGCTTGGCTCCATCATCCTGACCTTCACCCTTTACATATTTGTAACCATGGATGAGGTCACCCCTCAGTCTCCTTTTCTCCAAGCTAAAGAGACCCAGCTTCCACCTGCACAATGTTTTTAAATATTTTTTTTATTAGGACATGTGGAAGAGCCAGGTCAGCCCTGGTGGGGTGTTGACACTGCCCACTGAATTAAACTGGACAGCAGGAAGTGCTATTCCTTCAGCACGATTCCCAAATATGTGCAAAGTGAAGTTGCCTGTCTGGTACAAGAGAATTTTCTACTTTTACATCAGAAGTCTCTGGTACNAAACCATTTACCCCTTGTCCTATCTCTACAGGTCCTACTAAAAACTCTGTCCCTATATTTCATATAAGCCTCCTTTAACAAACATCATAATGAATATCTTACACATTTTCTAACTAAGATTTACATAGCATTTGACAAATTCATTTCTTCCACAGAAATTTCTGTGTGTAGATTTAACAGAACTTTCTGTAGAGCTGTATTAACCTGAGCCAAACATGAACTGCTACATGACCTCTTAGTAAATGTGCCTTCCTCGAGCAGGAAAAGCTGGAAAGCTGTGACAGGGCCAGGACCTAAAGGCAAAGGAGTTAATTCAGGGCTCATATTAGTTTCACTTGACATGCTCCCAGGTTTAGACGTAAATGATTAAACCAATCTTATCCATATAGCAGCTTTTGTCAATGATCATTAGAGTTTACTCTGAAATATTAGTTTGGCACTGAAAATTATTTTGACTAGATGGTCTCTCTTCTGCTTCAGATGCACTGCACATTCACACTCTCTCCCAAGAAATGACAAGCCACACCAACTGAATTTTAAGCCATCTTCGCTGATACTCAAGGACCAGAAGCAGCAAACCAGCCAGAGTAAAAGAACTAAGAAATAAAAATCTTCTTGACTGATATTTGCTTTCATGTCAGAAAATATAAACCAGTCAGCACATGGTGTATCAAGCATATAAATGTCACTGGAAATAAACACCTTTTCCAAATCACAAGGGGCCATAGCTGAAAGGATAAACACACCTTTTCCAAATCACAAGGGGCCATAGCTGAAACAATAAACGTGCTCTGCATTGCAGTTGTTTGAAGAGGAATGTTTTCTTAAGCACAAATCATGTCTTGGTCTGTATGAGTAAATCAGGCTATATGATAGGAAGAGACCCTGAGCCTCCATGGTTCCAACTGCCCAAGACACTGAGCACCCATGGGTGCTGCAAGCAAGTAATGTTCCTTGCCTTTGCTTCTCTGAGAAAGCAAACACCAAACAGCCAAGATCTGGATCCTTTTCACTCCTACCCTGCTCCATTCTGACTAAGCCAGTGTGGGGATGCAGAGCAGATGGTCCCAGCTGGCCATAGGGAAGGAAGCTGGTGCAGAGCATGCCCTTCTCCCACAGGTAGGTAGTAGTCTGCTATATCTGTGGCCAAAATCACAGAATCACAGAATTCTAGGGTTGGAAGGGACCTCGAAGGATCATCTAGTCCAACCCCCCTGCCAGAGCAGGGTCACCTAGAGTCCATCACACAGGAACGCATCCAGGCGGGGTTTGAATGTCTCCAGTGAAGGAGACTCCACAACCTCTCTGGGCAGCCTGTTCCAGTGCTCTGGCACTCTCACAGTGAAAAAGTTCTTCCTGATATTCACATGGAACCTCCTATGCTCCAGTTTGCATCCATTGCCCCTTGTCCTATCATTGGACGTCACTGCAAAAAGCTTGGCTCCATCATCCTGACCTTCACCCTTTACATATTTGTAACCATGGATGAGGTCACCCCTCAGTCTCCTTTTCTCCAAGCTAAAGAGACCCAGCTTCCACCTGCACAATGTTTTTAAATATTTTTTTTATTAGGACATGTGGAAGAGCCAGGTCAGCCCTGGTGGGGTGTTGACACTGCCCACTGAATTAAACTGGACAGCAGGAAGTGCTATTCCTTCAGCACGATTCCCAAATATGTGCAAAGTGAAGTTGCCTGTCTGGTACAAGAGAATTTTCTACTTTTACATCAGAAGTCTCTGGTACTAGAAGAAAATAATTTATTTCTAAAGACTGCAGATCATTTCCTAACAGAAGGCCAGAATGAGGTGATTTAAGCTAACCTTCTTTTTTTGCACACCATCATTTCCTACCTCACCTGATGGCAGATGGAAACAACTCAAAAGTGGCAAATGCCATCACTGTGTTCATAACTAAGGGCTGTATGATATAACAATTAAAAAGACAGTGCTATATGACAGTAGGGGATCAGTTCAGCTCTCTAACCATAGGCAACTAGCATGTTTGAGACACCTTATAGTATTTAAGACATTCACATGGAGCTAGCAGATAGGATGCAGGACCTGGGGAAGACCAACACCCTCTTGGAGCCACAGCTGGTGGCCAAGAAAGTTACACATAAGGTATTAGATCCTTGTATTTAGGCAAATGAACCAAGGTGTGATTGACATTAACAACTAGAGCAATATGCTATATGAGAGACCTGAAAAATATGTTATATACAGGTAAATCATTAAATGGAAGCATTTAGAGTCAGTGCTTCCATGAGTACATGGAAGTATAAAATAGCAGAAATAAGTATCAGCCATTGATCAGATAAGGTCAGTAACATAAAAACTATCAGAACCACATTGCAAACAGAGCTAATTAAGATTTAAAACAAACAAAACAGAGCAACAAATTCTTTCATGGATATGAAATGTATGCTGAAGGTTACTTTTTCCAGCAGTGAAAGGGCCTACAGCAGTAAACTGATGCCAGACAAACTCAGATGAAAGGAAAACAAAAAACAATCCATGCAAAATGCTCAAGATCATTTCTACCCCTTCCAAAACACTCATCAGTCTCCATTCCTTCCAATCATCTCTGCAAACCTTGGCGTGCCTTCCTGAAACACACACCTCAGCCCAAAACACAAACTGTACTGTAGTTGAGACCAGGATATTGGGTCCAGAATAGCAAATGCTCCAAAAATTTAACAGCACATGGCACACAGTAAGATCAAATGGTCCCTTCTGGCTTTAAATTCTACATCATTGGACACCAAGAGAGAGCAGTGTATTATCACCTTTCATTTATAGTTCACATAAATTCTAGGATGGCTGAGTCAACAGAGAGAGAATGTGATTCATCCTCTTTAGCTGTAGCTATCTAATCTCAGGAAGTTTTCAAAGTGTCCTATAATCAGTGGAAGAAAACTGGTGATTCATTTCCAGATGCAATAAGTATAGACACCCTTTAGGGTGGTGTTTTCTCTCTCCATCTCTTTTTGCATAATGGGATGCTGGGCTACCAGCTAAGATCAGACACCTACCTTCCAGGCTGCCAAACTAGGTGCAATTAATCAATTACTGCTGACCCAAATTCTCTCAGCTGTTTCATATGCAGCAGCTCCAGAAACACACATGCTGTTCACCTTCTTGTTGTTCCTATAACTGTTCACTTGCCAGAAACAAGTTCACAGTGCCAGCACTTGCCAGGATCTACCCAACAGAACTTGCTGATTCACTGAAGGAGAGGGACATTTTCAGACTTCACCTACCTGATGCAGGATTTGAAGCTTGTTTGTTGTCCAAGTAAATCTCAGAAACTCAGGTAAACAAGTTCCCGCAGCACTGGGTATAGCTGAGGAGCACTGCTTTACACAGATGATTTAAGGGCACCCTTCTGGCCTGCTGTATAATACAGGCTGTCAGGAGTTCAGAAATTAAATCAACAGGAGAATTCACCAGGACTTAAGTAGATTCTAAAAGTTAACACAATACACAAAAAGATGTCCTGGTCATGAACTATTATACACATTTTGAATCTCTTACATTGCAAAAACATTAAAAATCATTGACACACATCTATCTTATAACAGATAAACAGCTGTAATGACTTAGTTGTTCTATAACAACAATGTCCAAATGACATTGAACTTTATTTATAATGGAGTGATATAACCAGATCATTTTATTAATATCTGCAGTCTCATTTCTGCACTTCATACTCCTCTTGGAACACAAACTTAGACTTTATGAGACTACATGTTTGTCTGGGGCACTCTACAGCCCAATTTGCAATCTGCTGAGCACCTACATTCTTCACTATGGTTCACAGGGGTGCATAAATCTTTACAAGATTCCCCCTTTAATCTCCTTGTTCATGTTTCTCTCCCCCTCAGTTCCCCCTTGGCAATGGAGTCATAAGCTGATCAGTAGGTCAAGTAATGGAAAAAGAGTAAGAAGCTGAAAAAGTAAAGTCTCTGCCATCTTCTATACCTCCTTTCTGTAATTTGTTCATTCTCCATCTTGCTAATCCCACTAACCACAGGAGATAGATCACACAAAAAGAATTCCCAGTCAGTACCTCCAATGTGACTCCTGCAGCAGCAAAGAGCTGTGGTCAGCAGGGGCTGGGCTGCACCTCTCCAGGTACCTGCTCTTGGTTTCTACAGATTTCCTGGCCAGAGAGAACCTGTGCTTCTGAAGATGATGCTTCTTGAACTAAGAGCTGGAGCATTGGTACCATTTGCAGTTCAGTTGCGTTTCTGAACACAGATGCCTGGTTGTTGACTTCATTTTGCATGTTGTTTCACCTGAATGCTGTTGTTTCTCAGATTCACTCCCACCCTGGATCTTATCAACCTGCAGAATAACATCCCAGCATCCTGATTTACCTTTTGTGAGTAAATGACTCCAGCACACACATTAGGAGGCAGCCTCTGAACTGGGCCTCTCACAATACCTGTTCTGCAGTCAGCTTTATAATAAATGTTGGTGTCAGCCTGGAAGGGAAACCAAGTTCTCCAAAAGCCAAAACAGATGACCAAATGACCATGTTTGATTGCTACCTGCTCCACAACATGTTATTTTGACAGAAACAGTTAATTTCTCAGGCCATTCATTGCACCTCCTACAATATTGTAGCCCCCCTTGTCTTAAGATCAGCTAAAGCCATCAGCCTGTGCTTCCTACCAGCAACTTCTACTACAGGTGTGTGAGTACACGCCAAAATGGGAGCAGGAGGCTGATCAGAAACAAAGCAGAGAACAGCTATCACAAGTGCTACACTGTTCATATGCTTATATTGAATGAGTAAAGACATCATTTAACAGCTACAGTAAGGTACTAGAGGGGCTCACAGAACCAGCAAGGTCGAGTTTGGGCTGCAGGGATTCAAGGCAGCCAAGTCACATCTGGAGCATTCAATACTGGAAACCACTGAAATGCTGTGTGCCAGGGGCAGAGTTAAATCACCACAAGCCAAGCAGTCACTAGAGACAAGATACTCCAAGGATGAAATACCTCAGGTAAGAAGAAAACATATACATGTAAGCAGAGGAACCCGATCCAGCCATGAACATCAGAGCTGTATGAGCAAGGCTCACTTCCAAGAGATCAGAGGACATTGATCCTCTGACAGATCAGTCCTACAGAGAGGAGGAGGAGGAGGATTTTCATGAACTACATAAGAGAAAAGAGACAGCAACAGAAGTCCAGTGCACATTTCTCCGCCTACATTCCTCACAGTTTTCAAGCATTTTGAGACAAACATTACAGTTCGAGGCCCCCTGTTCTCCAAGCAGCTTTTCCGCAGGCTGTTCTTGTGCAGCCAGCATCTTTTAGTCCCAGATGAAGATAAGAAGGTTCTTTTTGCTAAAAGCATGTTTCTCTGGGATTCTTTATTGCTCAGATGTGTTTGTTTCTAAGACTCCCATTTAACTGTGCTAATAAGAGTGTGGGTCAGAAATGCACTCAAGTTATTAATAAAATAATAAGAAAACATTTTCCTAAGGGAATATATATGTGGGATTTGTAGTTTATGCCTTTACCCTTCACATTCTGCTCTTGGATTTATTAAGAGACGGTGCTCTGTTCTGAGAAGAATTGTTTCTGAGTCATTTCAATCAACTGTCATATCTGTAACACAGTTGGAGTCCATGGGTGCAGCTGGGGAGCTTGAAACAATTGTGACAAGAGATCATTGTGGGCCCTTTCTATTTCTGAATGAGGACAAATGGGTGGACCAGTTTGCTGAGGTGCATCTTGAAGGATGGAACTCCACATCCTCCAGTGAGGATGAGACTCTTGATAGATTCAGATGGGGTAGCAATATAGGTAATCTAGTAACCATAACAACCATAATCCTCACTGCAGGACTCTAAAAAAACTTGTCTTGCTGTTATTTCTTCATAAAAACACTTAAGCTTTCAGTATTCCTTTAACACCAGTAAAGTGGAAATACTAAAATTAAACTTACCCCAAAACTTTGCTAGACTCAGAGTTAAAATATGTTAGTTGATTCATTATACCCTTCTCGAGCACCTGAGCAAAGTCAACAAAGGAGGATTAAAATAGGTCTCTCTAAGTACACATCAGTATCTGGTTATTCAGATTATACTGGACGCCATTGCAATTCTTAACCATGATGGCAATTATATAGGCACACTGGACCCATACTTGAAAGTTCAACTGAAAGCTGTTCTTCAGTGACCCTAACAATGAAAAAAAATATTAAGATCCCAACAATATGTTGAAACAGAAATGTAGGTGTTCTGCCAGGTTTTTCCACTAACTGCACCTCCCCTGTGATGAATGTGGAGATACTCTGCTCAGTTATACTATAAACTGAAAGAGCCTTTTGGACTTGTAAACAGGTTAATGTAGATTTACAGGTGCAGAAGGAAGAATACAGTCCAATTTCAAGAGATTAAGTTTGCTTTTTTGTGTTCATTTGAAGACACCCAAACAAAGGGATGCAAAGACTCACCAAGGGGCCAGTGCTAGAGAAAGCTCAAGCCTCCAGGGAATTGAGTGCCCAGGGGACAAGCCCAGGGCCAGCTCTGCTTCTGGGTCTGTGCAATGGTTGTCTTCAGTCACAGACAGGGACATGGCCAGAGCCAGATTGTGCTTTACTTAAATCCTGTGGCCTCAAAGATCACAGAATCCTAGGGGTTGGAAGAGACCTCAAAAGATCATCTAGGCCAACCCCCCTTCCAGAGCAGGGTCACCTAGAGTCCATCACACAGGAAAGATGTGACCAAGCAAGCTACTGGATGAAGAACATCATCTCTTTCATTTCCCAAATCCTCTCTTACTCTATTGCAAGTCCAGATCCAGTTCATGTCCTGGACCTAGGCTGACCCCCTCACTGCAAAGCCCTCTCTTGCATCAGTGCCTCGCCTGGCAGCCTTGGGATGGGATTCACCTCTTCCAACAGTACACCAGTCATGCTCAGCAACACCCTGGAGGGATGCTGGGGTGCTGTGGGGTGCTCAGTGGCTGCTGGCTGGTAAGGTGGCACAGGCTTGTCCCATGGGGATGCCCTGCCAAGGGTCTCTCTCCACTCCAGGATTCATTTTTCCCAATGGCTCAGAAAGATCGGGGTTTGCTGAGGTTTGGGGAGCACTGAAGAGCGCAAATTGAAGTGGGGAGGGTGAGGGAGGCTGGAGTTAAAAGAGGACAATGAACAATTATTTTTTTCAAAAGCACTAAAATGGATTTTCATATATGAGGATACAAAGGGCTGTACAAATACCAGAATAAAGCATGTCCTTGGTCCTGCAGCAAACAGGATGTGCTAGAGTTATTAAATACCCCAAAAAGCATGTTGAAACACCTAGAGGACACTCTAGAGAGTTAGGCACTTGTCTGTTAAATCACATCAGTAATTCAAACCCTGTCATGTTTATAGCTCCCCAAATCACGCCTTAAATCTGTCTAACTAGCCTAACATTGTCATTTTAATTAAAAGCTCTATTCCTCCTGACAGGAGGAAGTCAAAGAAAATACAGTTGGGACCCCACCCAGCCTCACATAAGATACAAATGCTGTCCCCTCTATAAAATGGCAAACTGGTGACAGCTTAGAGATTGCTCTGGCCTATGTTCCATGTGCACCCACAGTTCATCCCCAAATATTCACAAAATCCAGTTTGCACTTATTTAAAAAAAAAATTAAAAGTCACTCTGGCACACATACAAGGGGAGGATAAACCTTATCAGTTGTTAAATACATCATCTTCCTAAGTGGTTGCTAGCAGCTAACATTGCCATTTCTGCCTTCAAAGGTAACTGAATAAATCCTACAGAGCCAACTCTGTACACCTGTCTCTTGCTATATATAAGCAAGTCTTTTTTTGGTGCACGCAGCGAGGACTGGAGTCTTTTCAGATGCCTTCTTTTTATCAGACTGAACAGTTTAATTGTCTTCTGGGTGCTCATGAGTACCTAACAGGTTGTAGGCATAACACACTTGCGTTGCCATGCACCAGTGGGCCAAGAACACTCTCAAGGGAAGCAATCAACACTCAGATTGCTTCTCAGGTGGTAACAGCAGGGATCAAAAACTTTTGCTAAGACAGGTGATAATTGTAATAGTTTTGCAATAAATTTCTCTATCTGCAGAGAACAAAGGACAACTTAACACTCTATAATGTTTTTGCTACTTTGAAGACAAGGACACGCATGCACTGCTGATGCTGCAGCACAGGGACCGGTTCCTTCACAAAACCTTGCAGAGGAGAAGTGAAGAGGAAAGGTAGTCCCCACCTCTGCAGCTAAGCTGTTTATTAAAAAGATTAAAAACTTGTATCACTCTTTAAAAATAAAGTCTGGGCTCTTCTTCACTACTGAGGGAGAAGGAGCAATGGTGCAGCATTCAGCTGTGTCCCCAGGCAGCTCCTTGAATTTGGGTCTGGTGGTGACTCTGACTCTTCGCCTTCAGCCCCCAGATGTTTCTCTGTCCCATCAGGTGCCCCTGAGTGGTCACACAACCCCTCCCTGGGCCACTAATGAGCTGGCATAGCTTAGCTGGTCTTCCCTTTTGAGCTCATTCAGCCAACACGGGAGAGATATCCCAGCAGAGGTACTGCACACCAAGCAGCTGGGGACAGCATCATCCTCAGCTAGCTCCACTTCAGCCAGAGGGAACCAGGGGTAAGCACAACCCTCCCACCTCTCAGACCATAGCCTGACACGTCTTTGCTTGCCATGGCCAGGGTTCAGTGCAATTTCATCGTTTCTCAAGGTTCCCATGAGTAAATCAGCCTGAAGGACGTATGCTGGAAGCTAAACTGAAGACCTGGGGTTCTCCTTCAGTGACTTCACAGCAGAAATTCAACAATTAGACTAACACAAGTGAAGGAACTGTGATTTCACACCTCCCAGAGTGCTTTGCTTGAGCACTTATCAGGCCTATACCATTGTAGCTGTTCAAAAACACGTCTCATGCTGCCTCTTCCTCAGCATGAATTCCCGTGGAGCACATGCATACCACAGCAGGCTATATACCAGCACACAATGCTTTGAGAACAAAGGGAAGCTGATGGAGACACTTATTTTCCACCAATTAAGTAATAAACTATTCTTCTATTCACAGTACATTTTGTTATGTACATGTTGTACATGAACAGTGTCTGTAATTCAACTAATCTTTTGTGATATAACAAAAGGGAGCCACCATATTATGTTTATTACAATCATTTTCCTCACAGGAATGTGTCATATTCCTTTACAGTCACCAGGACACATTTTGCCTTATAATGCACAGTAACTGCATGTTTCTGAATGCTAAAAAGTAGAGCTGGCTGTGGAAGTACGTGGCTGTGTAAATAAACATACTGCTTTCCATTCTTCAAGGGCAGTTAGAGATGTGCATGGCACCCACAGAACACATTCCAAGCCATGGGCTCAAATTATCTGGTTTTACTTTGTTTAACTCAAGTTTGATAAAACAAAACCACTAAGATCTGCAAACCCTTCAAGTGAGGCTGAAATTTACCCAAATTAGTGATTTGTTGTTATTTAGAAATACTTACTTTTAAAAATCACTTCACTAACAATGCAAATTTAGAAGTAGGAGAGAAAAATGAACAAATCAGAGTTTTGGTGTGTTTTTTAAATTCTGTATAGTCCCCACAAAATGAGTGCACCAAATCTGTGAAAGTCAAATACTGCTAGGAAAATGCAGGTATCTGTCATTGAACAGCAGGTCATAGTCATGTCATGAAGGCTTCAGACTGTCTGTCAGCCTGCAGGAAGACAGGAGAGGTTTTAAATTCTGATTCAAACCAGCTTTCCCAAGAAGAAGAGTTAAAAATGAACACAAATGCTGTAACCACAAAGCCATCTCTCTTTGGCCACTGTAGCCTGTCACACCTGCTGTCTAGATACATATATGCATTTCTCTTTCCTAGTGCAAGGTGTAAGAAAAGGCCCATCAGCATCTTACCCTTTTCCCTCAAGCTGTTTTCCATTAATTCTTCAGAAACATGCTCTTTATTAATTAATTTCCTTTGCTGTTATTTATTAAAACTCTTCTATTACTATGCTGGTTTCAGGCGTTGCACTGCAGCAAACCCATTCCCACAAATTTTCTTAGTTTCCTCGGTTCACAGTAAAACCATTGAGTGAAATATTTAAGAGGAAAAAAATTCGTAATGATAATACAAAATTCATTAAGACAGCATCAATAATAATATAGCACTGTGTATAGGTAATAAACAAGTTCAGCATATAGGCTGAGATTCCTGAGGAAGAAACCTGTAGGTTTCTTTGATCAACTTCCCCGGAGGGTTTAAAGTGGATAGATCAGTTCCTCATTCACATATTTTTTTAGCAAACATGAATAGTCTTGTAATAAAAATTAAATCTAAATTAAATGCAAACCAAACTATGCTTATGGGAGTAAAGACTTTTTTTCTTTTAATCATATCCACCACTCCCCCACTATCAGAAATGCAGAGACCTTCCTTCACTGAGCACGTCCCGGGGGCGTGACTGCCTGAGGGCTGCAGGACACATTCATGAGGATGCGTGGTCTATATATGAGCATGAATCAGTCCTGGTGTCCAAGAGCCAAGGAAGCAATTGCCCGGGCTTGTGCATAGTCAAGGAGCATATCCATGGAAGTCACCCCAAGAACAATGTATTTCAATCTTTGCATTTTTCTTCCACTCATACCTTCAATAATATGATGAGACCCATGAAACTATGCTGCCTCTTAGTTAGAAATGCACTGTTGTCCTACAGGGGTTGTCCACTCTTTAGAAAGAGAATATCAACAAAATCTGACATGTGACTGTGAGAAATTCATTCACCTCCAACACCCTGAATAACAGTTCTCTCTCTATTCAGAGAAGAGAGTGCAGGAGGTGGAAGTACACTTTGCTTTCCAATGGTACATCAGTCTTCTTTGAGCCAGCAGTTATGAGGACTCTTAGAAACAAAGTCTGTCACAGCAAACACTGTTCAAGAAGTAGCTAGGAAATCTTTCAGCAAGACTATTAAACCTTTCAGAGTGGTCCTAGTGATGAGAAAGGTCTGTGCAATGCAACAGGCAGCAGTGTAATGTCCCTCCTCGTGTGCACTGTTGGTACAGACAGTGCTCACTGGCACAGTAACACCACAGACAGCCAGGAAAAACAATATCTAGGAGTTGCAGGTGCAATAGGAGAGCTACTGAAGTTCAAAATTAGTACTGCATTCAATCAAGTGCTCAGGAGAGCACCGAATTTACAAGCTTCTCTTTTCACATGACCCGTTAATTAAAATTAAGATTACGTAGTTTGGAAATTTCTCTATGATAAACAGATCAGGCTTTATTACTTGGTATCTGATTTGCAGCCACATATGAAGGCCGAAGTGGTGGAGGTTTAGCAGTGACCAAAGGGAATGTCTTCTCTTTGTAGTTACCTACTGCATGGCACAGCATACTGCACCCACAGACTCTCCTTCCTTTACCTCCAGCCCTGTCACCTCCAGACAGAAGATAAATTTAACCCCTGAAATAGCAGCTGTTTCCTCTGTTGTGTGCCCAGCAGAGACACAACCTGGGGATTCAACCTTTCCCACCTCCTCCAACAGGCTTCCCCCTATCACAGCGTGACACCTTCACACGGCCCCTGGTCAGGCTGTTTTTAGAGCCTGCAGAATGCAGATTACACAAACACTCGGCAAGAAACTTCACATGAATGGGTGCCCAGCCCCAGACAGCTGCCACAGTGAAGACAGCTTTGAAGCACTGCGTGTTTCTGATGCTGGGCAGAAAAACATTGCAGCCTGTGTCACAGTTCAATGGGAACAGCAATCCCTGCAGGCTGCTGCCTCCTCTCTGGGATCAGAGGATAAAGGTGGATAATGAAGCGAGTGCTTCCTTGTTCTCTGCCAGGAAACATCAACCCGTCAGCACACACAGGGAAGCAGTCAGATCCCAGAACACACCAGTACAAAGCAACATTCCTCCTGCAGCAAAGGGGGAAAACCAAGAGCAAGCTGAGCCTTACCTGCAGGTTCAAACATCACTCTGTTGTGGGGCAAGCATGGCTTTAACCTCCTCTTAAAAATTAAGTTTGAATCAAGCTTCTCCAAAAGCATTGCACTGACTTCATGCACCAGACAAAACTTGCACAGGGCTCCTCCTTTGGCCTTCTTCAGCCCCCCCTTGCCATCTTTGTTTCCTCCTACATGATGCTTTCCCTTGTTCTGCACACAGGCTGAGTCAAGCAGGCTCACATGATTAGGACGCACAGAGTGCTTCAGGCTTGGGGGTTTCAACAAATCCTTTCACCATAATGGTCCCTCTTACATCCACCTTTTTTTACCACCTCCATCCTCTTCTTGCAGAATTTCCTACATCACTAATGGACGAAAACATCCTTAGGTCCAGGTTTAGCACTGCAAGCTTCTCTTTCTCCCATTACTCAGGATTTTCTATAGTTAGTCTTTCCTCACATTTCAGGATATTTATTTTAAAATTAATCCAGCAGGTGGTGTGAAAATAATTACAAATAGCATATGGCTTCATTCAACAAATTTGGCCAAACACTTATCGTGCCCACCCTACAGAAAGTCCTCCTCCAGCCCAGTTACTCTGAGGCACAGCAACAGAAACTGAGTAAACAGCCTTGCCAAAAATGTCCTTGGTGCACAGCAAGACAGGAGTCCGTGTATAAGACTCTGTATCACACAGTGCTGTTCTTTCCAGCCATTCTTTTATTTCTGTGCAATTAGTTTGCCACACAATGTTGAGGGCAGGAGAGTGTTTTAGGGTGCACTTGAAACAACTGATGCATTAGTGCCCAGATCTGGTAATCTCTACTTGTAATCCCCTGCAGGCTCAACATAAAGAGAAGAAGAGCTGAGCTGAACACCATTGGGGGTTCTCGTATTTGCAGACTCTATTATAAATTTAAAATATCAAAAGCAGAAACTTAATGGACCCTCCTCGAACTATGGGTGGACAATTAAATAATCCCAATAAGTCTGCCAGGAAGCAAACTTGTCACCTATAGCACCCCACTGTCTTTTTTTCCCATTTTCATTTCAACTGAAGCTCCAGGTTCATTTAATTATCTAAATGAATAACTTAATGATAAATCCCATTCCATCTCTGATAGCTGAGTAAGTCTGGTGAATTTTAATGGGGAATCATAAACGAGACTTTTTAAAAATTCACTTTGACTCCATCTCATCTTTAATTAAGTCAATTCTGGAAAGCTTCAAGCCATAAAGGTCATTGAAAGATGTTGGCAAATTCATCAACTAGCATAAAAAGTCTAAAAAAAATGCATAGGTCCAATTTTAACACAGGCGTTAAAGTAACCTTAAAGAGAACTACATATCATTATCCAGGTATCACTACATAATAGTTTGAAATCTAAAAATTACCTAGGATTAATTGTAAAATAAATACTTCTATCTTAAAATTGCACTTTCAATAAATTTGCTTTAGCCAAAGTAAAATCATGTTGTTTTCTAGATAGTGACTAAAACTTGATAAACAATGATTTTTTCAGGTTTTTGGAAAGTGGTTTGTCTCCAAATAAACAAAACTTGAAATTTTGCTTTTCAGGTTGTCCCTGAGACAAGCAAACAAGAACACTCTGCTTGGAGTCAGCCTGCAAAATTGTTCGACTCGAAGGGTCATTTAAATCCATTTACTAACATTTGTTGTCGGATCAAATTTTAAAAAAGAGAATCTGCTCAATAAAAAGTCAATGTCTCAAATAAAAACAAAGTTAGTGCTTCCAAATAAGAAAGTGAATATTTTTCCCTTTCAAGAGAAACAATTCTCTAATTTTTCTCTAAATTCACAGCACACATCCATATTTTTGGGTCAATTCCTTCTGTTGAAAACCCTCCACCCAGATCTAGTTAAAACCACTTGCAAAATTTCCTCACCAGTTATCTAAAATGATTGTTTGAATACCATCCAAATTGAATGGCTCAGGTGAGCATGGTGGCTATAGAGGTCTACCAAAACACAAAACATTTCTCATTCAATAATGGTACTCTGGGTTTGGTCCAGCATCTCCTGGGACCTCGCCTGCAGCAGAGGTGAGGAACTGAAGAGAGAAGGAAGATCCAAGAGCCCAAAGGTTCTAACTTGCCCGCAGCTCTCAGCCAGAAGGCTTTTCTCCAGTGATCTTTGCAGCCTGAAAGAAGCCAGCAGAGCCTTCTGCAGCCATTAATCAGACTATAAAAGCATGAGGCTGCTTACTTCTTGGTGTGGTTGCTGCAGAGATTGTCTGGCAGGGCTGCACTGCTGGCTGTCAGTGCTTCATGTAATGAGAAATGCTCATAAAAATGAATGAGTATATTTAGAATTATTTTACAAATACATATGGGAAATACACTCTGCACCTGATCTCATGGAATGGGACTGCACCTAGCAAACATCTTCTGGAATCGTGTTTTCCACCTAAATGGATTAGTACTTAAATTTATTATCTTCTTAGTCCAGACTGGACAGGACCAGAACTGAGGTCCCTTGGGAAACTTTGTCATCCCCAATCACCTCATCAGCCAAGAATAAGACAGAGTGCAGATCTCAAACTAAACACAGCTGTACAGCATCCTAAGGACTGGTTTGTGCCTGGTGGTCAGGAAGGCATCCCATTTCCCTGTGAAGCAAGCCTCCAGCAGCTAGACAAGCCCTGGCTAGTTGTCTGCTGTTGTGAAAATTGACTTAGCATCCACATGCCTGGAGAAAATTTATTTTGTCCTTGTGACAGCCCAAGGTCAGGGAAGGTCATTTACAAATAATGATGACTTAATATAAAAATTAAAGCAAACCTTGCACTGAATTTGCGCAAGTTTGGGATTTGGGGATTTTCAGCCTGTTCCAAGAAGCAAGATTCCTTGTAAACTCCAGTTCAGACAAGATCCCTCACTATCAGTGCCATCCAAAAGCTACGCAGGATTTAGAAGGAAAACAACATCTGGAAAGTGACGTTAGTCACCAGCATTCCCTGCTAGCATTCAAATGCCTGGCTATTTCCAAATCACAAGCCTTATCTACCTCCCAGGCAAAGCCAGTCACAGAGCCAGTGTGCAAAAGCTCTGGGCCATTTATCATCCTCAGGTTATTCATCTGGCTGCCTCCTTTGGATAGAGGAACATTGAACAGAGAAGCACCAAAGCTGCCAAATGCTAAAGCAAGGACTCTGTGCACAGGACACAGGTGGACCCTGCACAGCAGGAGCTGCTGTCACCACTAAGGTGCTTCTTTCTGATTCCACAAAGGTAAACCCACAAGTCAACTGCACAAAAAAACCCCTCCCTCTTCTGTTGTTCATCACCTTTCTGGGAGCTAACTTCAGTCTTCAGCACGGGCCAGACTGGGTCTGTCCTCTTTACCCAAGAGGGAAAGCTTTTGCCTGCTTCACCATAAGATTCAGCCCACAGCCAGGGAAGAAAAGCCCAAATGAGACCAATAGGATGTGGGCTGGTGGCATCAGCAAAGCCCAGCAATTCAATGCCATGCTGCTACTTACATGAGTCAAGAAGAGGAGGAGGTCTCGGTTCTGAACAGAAAAAAAAAGATACAAAAGGAAGAGGCAGCAGCACAGCATTCCTTGGAGCTTCCCTCCAAGCTGTTGGGTTACTCCTGGTGCAGGAGAGGATGCTCGTGGTGCAGACACGGTTCCTCTGAGCACACAGAGAGGGAGGCATTGTGCAAGATCCCCTGCAGGGCTGGGGAGCACCATTCACCCCCACCCCACCTCCCACCCACACCCCATGGCCCCAAGGAGGAAATGTTACTCTTGGAGGTCTCCACAGTTTGGGGCCACCATCAAATGCTCCCATCAGAGGCATGGGGACAACAACCCCAAATGAGCACTGTGCTGGGGCAGTGTCAGATCATCCACCTGCACATGATAGGGAAAATCTTGATGATTATTTATGCATCACCTCTTTTGAACACACTTATCATGGCTCTGGGGTCAAATTAGGGAAAACTGCTCTTTGCATACAAGATTCTGCAGGCTGTGTGTGCAAGCAAGAGAAGAGCACGCAGGGCAGCCAAGCAACTGGAACATTTCACAGAACATGCAGAGGGAATGAGAAACTAAAATGAGATGCAAAGCAAAAGAATAAAGCTGAACAGCTGCTTCTTGGGGGATTTATGGAAATATCAGGTTTGTCTTGCTTTCAGACACTGAAATATTCCTTACTGCCAAAGGCTGTGGCTTTTTTATATTTGTTTGGTTTTAAATAAGGCTCGGGGTGTTTTTCAATGCCTACATACCCAGGCACACATTTGTGTGAAGTGTGTAAGTTTCCCCAGACTTTATGAACTTGGCCCATCACCTCAGTATGAGGGAGCAGCTCAGTAGCTCATGTTTCCTTGCTTGAAAATGCATCCCCTCACATATGAAGGGCAGCAGTCAAATCCAATACTTGGATGTGACACTTGGGGGACCCTCCAATTTCTCTTGGCTTGCCCCGCCAGGGAGAAGTGCAGGATACTGATATTAAGCTGCTCTTTGATTTTTGAGGCATTACATCTCTTTGGCTCAAGCTGATGTTCTCATGTTAAGGGTGAGTAGATGATCTCTCAAACACAAGCAGCACAAGCTCCTGAAACATGAGGGCTAAGCTGGGTGTTTTGGTTGGGCTTGGTCACATTCCCGAGCTTGGCACAGAGCACACCTTGTGTGCAGTTGCTCAAGAGTTCACTGGAACAGTCCGGGCGCTCTGCCAGACCAAGGTGATGGGAGGGAGAGGAACAGACAGATGCAGAGTCATTGCCCATCTGTTTTCCCCTTGTAGTTTACACTAGATGCCTGGAAAGAAAATACAATGCAAACAGCTATCAAACTTGAGGTCTTTCCTTCCCCTCCTTGCCCATATCCCACCGTTTCCTCTTTTGTCACCTTGAGAGTTCTCCCCACCCTTGAGTCATCCTCTCTAAAATGAGAGTGAATAGCATATGGCTTCATTCAACAAATTTGGCCACCTTTCAAGCACATCCAAGGCATGCACCAGTTACAGACCCACTGCACCCATCCGCATCCCTTGCTGAAGCCCCTGAATCCGCACATGGATCCACCCTGAATTCCACCATGACCTCCTGCTGCCAAGCAGCACGCAGAGACAGTGAGCACCTCATCTCTGCTGCACCCAGGGAGTGGGCAGTAGCCCCAGTTCTCCTCCATCTCAGAGTGCAGAAGGCTTCCTACTTAAGGAAGGAAGGCCAGATGTTACGACTTGTCTCCAAGTCCCACATCCTAGAGAAACTCCTCAGGGCAGGAGACAGATTCTTGCCCAGGGCACAGGACTCCTCACATCTCCCCAAAGCCCAGCACAGGGACTTTTGCATCATCTCCCACAACCCACCACAGGGTACATGCCATAACCAACCGAATTCCTTAAGCTATTTATTTTGAAGTCCATTGTGCCAGAGCCAGACTTCGTCAGTACCACCAGCCTGGGTTTGTACACATCCAGACTGGGCACTGCCAGAGCCAGACTTCATCAGTACCACCAGCCTGGGTTTGTACACATCCAGACTGGGCACTGCCAGAGCCAGACTTCATCAGTACCACCAGCCTGGGTTTGTACACATCCAGACTGGGCACTGCCAGTGTAAATGTCAGTGCCACTCATCCTCCCCCGCCGTGCACGGCTGCATTCCCAGTGGAGGCAACCAGCTGCAATGACCTGATCTTATGCTCATCTCCTCTACCTTAAACAAAAAATTATCAACATCAGTAATCAGGAGATTCATCTTAAAGGATCAACAACCTGATTCAATACCAGCCTTGGATGCCTCACCCCTGTGGCACAGCTCATTAATTACACCTCGCATGATCACTATAGGGATTTCACTATACATGTCAAAGAGTGTGCCTATGCAGAAGCCATGGACTTTAAAACACACAAAAGAGCTACCACAGGAATTCTTCACTAAAGCACCTACAGTTCCTCTTGGAAATGTTTCTCTTCAGTAGGATTTATGGGCAGGACCAAGCCCAGCTGCAGGGGGTTTCTGCCTTTCCTGGATTTGCCCCATTAGGATGGGGGGAGGTTTTTCTACGGAGATGCTTTAAAGCCAAGAGCTGGGTTTACCCCAGAGCAAAGCTGTTCCCCAGAGCTGGTCCATAAGCTGGGTTCGTGCAGCACCCATGGCCAGGCAGGGGTGATGATCACCCAGTCCCTGTTGAAACACCCTTACACTTAGCTCCAGCCAGCCTGCATTGGAAGTGGAAAAATCTGCACCTGACTGAGGTACAGAACAAATTTGACAGAAAGATTAAATTCTTAACAACAAGCCAGCCTAGAACATGCAGATATCTGGATATGGAAAAATTACTGCCCTCCCAGCAGCTTCTTCCAGCAGTTGATATCTGAAATAGCTCCTAATTTGTCCAGCTTCACTTCTAATCACTCCGTCTCACTATTACTTCTGTCGCTACATGAAAGAGCCCTTTTAACACTGAAAATCACCTCCATGAAGGCATTAGCATGCTCTAATCAAGTGTCATTGTATTTCCATTATTTAAACAGGCATGTCAGCTTGACTCTCATGCTGCCAGGTTGTTTTCTTCTCTCTTGTTCTTTTTTACCTGCTCCCTACTTTTTTGTACCTTACGTTAAGCACACAGATGGTGACACTGTCCCCAGCAGCAGTCCCACCAGCAGCAGCTCAGGCACCACATCCCCTCCCCTGTTGTTCCCTGCTCTGTCACCCCAGTTTGCCAATCTGATTTGCCAACCAGCTTGCATCACAATTAACAAGGAAAAAGACACCAGCAAAAAAATAAGCATCATATGAGAGATACCTGTTCATCTCGGCACATTTTTCTGCTTTTTTAGCAATTCATCTCTGCGTTAAAAAACAAATGTACTAGTGACCATTATCCCAGCAGTAATTGCCTTGATCCAGCTGATGAAAATTCCTGTTGTTATCAATCCCTGCAAGTTCTCTTTACCTTTTTCTCTTTCTGATCTGCTGTGTCAGAAGCATCTCTGTCACCAACACGCAAATTATTCCTCTATTCAAAGAGCCTGTTCAAGACCTGGATATCAGAGCCACCTTATTTACCAGACACACAGCAAACCCACGCGTTTTCATGGACACTGAATCAACCCCCTCACTTCCAGTGATCAATTATCCCTCATAGCTGGTGTGCAAGATAGTGAAAATTATTGCTTTCCACTTTAACAGATGCACAAAGAGGTGTGAAAGTCAGGACATGCCATTCACATAGCAACAGATGTATCTAAGGACTCCTGTCTTCAGCCAATGGCTCAAACAGCCGCGCTGCCATCCTGGCCAGGAAGAAATTAACAGTTACATGAATAGTCACTGCAGTCAAATTGCTGGAAAACTGGAGAAGTTTAGGAATATTTATTTTGGTGAATCATATCCCTGAACAGTCTAACATGCCGGGCTGTAAACAGCTTTCTTTCAAGCAACAAGTGGAGTCTTTTATGAACTTAGAACCATGGTAAAGGTGTGGTTTGCAGCGTGTGTTGTTCACAGGATAAATAAAAGGATGCAGCATGCTCAGGAGTTTCCAGTTCAGTGCCTTACCTGGGACTCTCTGTCTTTCCAGAGAAAGATTTGCTAACAATAGAAAAAAAGCCAACAATTTCTTGAATCCCGTCCTGGGCAGCAGCCACTTATGCATGAGGTTCAATGGTTTTACCTTGGCTGCAGCAAGAAGCCCAAGGGCATGGATGAAGGTGTGACAGTGGAGACCTGCAGGAAACAAGTACAAAGGAGCTGCATAGAGCACAAAATCTAAATAAGGGAGAGACAATGGAAATGACCCACCCCAGACAGTCCAGGAGCTGAATTCCCATCATCAAAAGTCATCCTTCAGCTCTTAAAGCATTAAGGGATCAGCAGTCCTCGCAACTGTCTAAGCATTTAAAGGTAAATTGCAACCAAGATCTTCCAATGAAGTTATGCCAGCGAATAAAGGTTTCAGGAAATGAAACCACCATAATTAAGAGATTGATATCAGATTCATATCTTCCAGAGCTTGGTACAGTGCCTAACACCAACTCTTCAGTCGCTCTCTGGGATTCAAAACAATACAAATAAACAGACGTCTCTTTGATGCTGAAGTCTTCAAAATGCAACAGATCCTTTCTGCTGCAGCTGGTTACTAAACTCAGGGCTGTATCTGGAAGACTCCAGCCATTTCTTTATAACTCCTGGATGAATAAGAGCACCCCAGACACACATATTTGAATCTTCTCTCCTGTAGGTTCTTTGTTAAGAGCTTTACTTCTGATTCTCCTGCAGACGATTAAAGACAAAGTCCTGCAGTGACCCACAAAGGGGTAGGCCATGAACAGTCACATGGATGGGGGGGCTGCTTCTCTCTGCAGCAGGTGTGAATCTGGCTTGGTCACTTGTGGCAACAGTAGACTTCATCATATCTGTGTCTTTGTGTTCCCAGGCCGCTGAAAAGGCCCTTGCCTGAGATTAAGGTAACTGAGAAAGACATAGGAAACTCTGGGTGTGACACGAGAAATTGTTGGATGTGATAGATAAGAATGTAAGAAGCTGACAGGTGTTACAGGCAGCATGGTAGGGAATGGCTGGGCTCACAGGCAGTGGCAGAGCAGTTGTGTGAGAAATGGCCAAATGTCACATAATTGAAGGGGAGCACTGAGAGCCTGGTGGGGAGCAGTGTTGCAATGCCAGCCTTGCCCAGGTAACCACATCAGTAACATCAGCTGCAAACTCAATAGCCGTGACACGTCCAAGCAGAGCTGCATAAGAATTTCATGCCTTAGTCCTGCCAGAATGAGCTCATCCATTTAGTGTTCAGCTCATTTTGTATGGGGTGTGCTCTGAGAAGAGAGTGCTTGGGAGCAAAGCAGACAAAAACCAGATCATCTGCAGGTCATCTGCTTGCTTGAGATACCCTCTAAGTAAACCTAGAAAATACTCGCTTAATCAACTCAATCACAGCTCAGAGTCCCCTACTTTGGGCCTGTTTGTGCCACTGAACAGGGTGAGGACAGGCTGAGGTGTGGGGCTGGCATTCCAAACCCAGAATTCATTCTTTCTTGCTCCAGTCTCTTTCACATCAAGCAGTGCTCTTCAAGGCCGAAGATCATTTTAAGAGCAAAAATAGATGACCTGAAGCAGACACAAGAACAAGATCTTAGCCAAGCATACAGGATCACTTGGACTAAGGTTGACTACGTCAAGTCCAGTTTTTCCCCACTGGCTTTACACAAGTGCCCATGTAAGATCAGAACTTCGCTAACTCAGAATAGTAGAAAACCAAAGATGTAAGGAAGGGGAAGGAGTTAAGAACTGATATCCTATAAAAGGCCTGACAGGTGGGCCAGTGTCATCTCACTTGGATCGAATCAGATCTTTGCTCTATTTTCAAAATGAAATCAGAAAGTGGGGTTAGTGTCGTGCCAGGAACTTCTCTATTTTCAAAGCAAGTCAGAAAAGCAGTTGGATTTTCTCAGGAATATTCATGGTTCAAAAGCTCTCCTTTGACATCCTGTGTGCCAGTGGTTTAGAAGTCTACGTATTTCAAAATGCTTTAAAACCCAATTATCATGTTAACATCCAAGTGCTCTGTTCCAATTTCACATTGTGGGGGAAGAAGAAACTAAATAAGCAAGATATTTTCCATTACTGAATAGCTGAAAAATGAACTTTTGGAATTGCCTCTTAAGATAAGGATTTTGTACCTGCTTCACACACTTTGTGTTACTGCCAAGCTCAGGGACTAGCTTAAAACTAAAACATGAAGGTTCAAATGAACCCTTGTAACATGTTGTCTTACAAGAATCCAGGTGGTTTCCTTAAGGTCTGGTAAGACTCCAGACACGTTCTGCATAGAAACTGCCCAGATGGCTTGAAACCAAATTCCTGCTTTTTACTGCTTCTTGATCAATTTGTTGTCCCCAGAAGGGAAAACGTTCACTTAGTCTTGATCTCATCTCTCATTAGCAAGGTTGCTAAGTGAACTCTCTGACTTCAAATCCAGAAGGACCAGCTGCAAAGGGTAAGGCTGCTAAACAACCAGCAGGAAGAGTCCTCAGCCTCCAAAGGTCACAGGGTCAATGCAGTGGAAATCTTAGTAACGATACAGACTAATAAAAGTTGTGATGACTCTTTAAATCTGGGAGAAGTTGGAGAGGGAAAGAAACAGAAATGTAATTTGGCTGCTACATTTTGCATTCAATTCATCACTCACATAACAAAAAAAAAAAGACATCATTCTCCCAATTAACGTGGCAAGTAAATAACCAATGATTAATATTAAGTGTTTGGCTGTTCTGTTATACAATGCTAACAACCCTTTAAAAATGAGAATTGGTTCCAGGCACCTTGGGCATTCAAGATGGCTTCTGCAGAGCAGTGGAGAGCCCTGTGAGAGATATCAAGATGAAACTCGGGAAATCAGCTTTCATCCGTAACACAATAGCAATGCAAAAAATTGATGCCTTCAACTAAGCCTGAAAAACAAGCCCTGTTCCATTTCACTGGCTTTTCAAAAGTGATTAGGGCAGCATTTGGGAGCAATGGATTTGTGGGAGCCCCATTTGAGCTTGGTTTTAGAGATGCAGATTATTCCCCCTGTGAGAAGACAGAGCACTAAAAGTTAAGGGTATCTAACTGAAGACACCTCTGATAATATCCAGCCTAAGTTCAAATGGGACAAGGTTGCTTTTATGTGGCTGTTTGCTGTATGAGACATCTGGCACTGTACACTCCTGCAGCATCCCTGGGAGCAGTGTTGCCTCTATACAATATACAAAGCAGAAAGCTGCTTCAGCAGGGGTTGCTGGGAGGCAAATAGGAATGGCACAGTATAAAAAAAAAGTATGAAAAAGACTGGGGAATGACAAGACTGGTGCAATGTTAATTTTACTGAGCAGCTATGAAGAATGTCTCATCTGCACCTGGCACACAGAGTCCCAGCTGCTTGGTTGGTAGGGGAGAGAATCTGCTTCACGTAGTGTGCATGCACACAGGTACACACAGTGACTGATGTACTAAACTCAGCCCTTTTTCTGTAGAGAACCTACCCCCGAGGGCTCTCCCTAAGCTCAGGTTTGGAGGCTGATGGGTGAGAAGGGAGTCCAGGCAGCATCTCCTTTCCAAACCTGGGAGCAGCCTCTGCTGCAGACCAAGCTGAAAGGCTGCTCAGGTCCTGCAAAGAAACATTCCCATGGACAGCAGGCCTCTGCAGGCTAGCAAAGGTGAGCCTAAAACTTCATCTCAACCAGATGAAGACCAAGAAGAACTCATACAATCTTCCCCCGACAGAAACATTAGCAAAACAACTCACAGCAGGCATGAGAGATGCTCCTTAATGCACTTCTGGAAAGTGCCCTGCTACTGTGCCAACACCACCTGCTCAGCTCAATAACATGTACAGGACAGTAAGCAGGCAGCGGGAAGGTCATTTGGAAATTAAATTCTAAAAGAAACACTATGTATTTACAATTTTCCAGCCTCGGGAGGACAGAATTGAGTTGTTTATTCAAGAGGAAGCATGTCTGGCTAACGTTGAGTTTGCATTTAATTGGCACTGATGAACAATAAAGTTGCAAACTCCTTTCACTAGTGCATGAATGTGCAGAAAACAATCTGCCACAGAACATTATATGGGAAATATTGTCCTTCAGCACCATGCAGCCTTCTGCCATGTGAATCACAGCCCATTTAACAGTGACATTGATGCCAGGCTTCTCAGAGGAAGGAAAGGCGGCTCTGACCATTACACACCAGCCAACATCATTAGGGTCAATTACCCTATTAGCACTGAAACAGACCTCATATGTGAACAGGGAGCTTCAATACTCTTCAAGTACCACTTTCAACTAGAGATCAAAAATGGGGCACATGAAAATATTCAGCTACTCACAACCAGCACTCAGCACCTAGCAGAATTGTGTCCTTAATTAGGATTTAATAAGCTGGTAATTGTAATGGCAATGGTCTCATTAGCCTGATGCCTCATTACTGTGAGCACAGATCAAGTTGAGAAAGCCAGTCAACCTTGCAAGCCTTTCCAAACAAGGAGACTAGAGCTGATTAAAGCAAGCACTGCTTTTGTGGCAGGTCCTAAGGAAAAGCGAATTCATAGCCAATGGGAAACCAACAGTAATTTGTGTCACTCTCTTTAAGAACAGCTTTAATAAGAGGCATGGGACCAGGAAGTTTGTTAATACTAAAATGCCAAAAATAGAAAGGAAGAATTTGTAGTCAGCACTACAAGAGCAGGAACACTGGACTGGAACAGTGTTTGCTCCAAAGACAGTTCATGGAAATTACTAATGACTGCTCATTGTAAAATCTCAAAAGCAGACCAACACGTTTCTGAATCACAAAGAACTTAATGGCCTCTGGTTACCCGCTATGTTTATTTAAGCTGTCACTTCAGGTATACACTTGGGCAGTGCTCAATAGCAGGTGAAATCATGCTGGATTTTCACTGCAGTGTTCAACTTGCCTTTGATCAAACAAACGCCTGTCTAGTGATTGTCACCGGCCTCTGTTTGTACAGATCATAGCTGCAGATCCAAGATACAGTTCTGCATTTATTAATAATAGAATTGCAATGTGCTTCATAAATCTTTTTTTTTTTAATTTCAGGAATTTCTAGAAAAAGCCAGACCACTCCATGAGCACAACTGGAGCACAGATACCATCTCATGCCAGGCAATCCCCTAGGTGCCAATCAATTAAGTATTTCTGAAGGCAAATGAAGAAGGTGAAGCCTCTAGGCTCTATTGCTCACCTTCATTCAATCAATAACATTTTTACTAAGGCTAAGATTTTGCACCAAGTCTTTTTATATCATCTTTTCACCACGAGGAAGCAACGTGAGCAGAGAGCTGGTAAAATGAATTCCAAACAATTGACTCATTAAAAATGAATATTGAAATGGCTTCAGCAAAACCAAATCACTAACAAAAAGGACACCTCTGGGCCTGATTTCTGGGTTTTCAACCAGACAATGTTAAATCCTGCGAGCAGTTACCAAGGCACAGATAGAAGGGAATTGAAACTCATCAAATTGATAGTGTTATAATGGATTAACCGTATTTTTCTGTGTGTGTGGTGAAAAGGTGCCTGCAGAACAAATCTTTATATAGACTGCCTTTCAGTCAAAAAAACCACAGTGACCTACCACAGAGGGCAAACTGTGCTGTTACCCTCGTGAATCATTTCAGGCCAGCACAGGATGTATTTGCAGCGAGGCCGTGGAGCAGCAGTCACCAATTACACACTACATGGATCATCACCGGGCTCATTTGGCAGCTGTTACACAAATGGTAAGAAAAGTAGCAATGCTCATGGCCACCAAAAACGGAAAAATCCCTCTGGAGCCTGAAAATGTGGTTTTTTTCAGTGGTTAAGGGGTCTTATTTTTGAAGCTGACTTCAGCCCTTCTCCTGCACAGGTTCTGGTGTCCATCTGACCCTGCAGGCAGCTCGTTCAGGGAGGGCACACACCAGAAAACCACCCAGTTGCCCAGTTTGGCTGGGCTGTTTCTTCCTTTGTTTACCTCCCTGAAGCAGCACACCTCACAATCAAAGACAGAAAAAAATAAAGCAGCACAAATATCATCGATTTGAACGTCAGTCTTGTGTTTACAGAGCTGACAGCAAATAAAGAGCACCACTTGAGGATGTTAATACACACAGAGAGACCCCTAAAGGTGGCCCAAGACCAGCACAAGAGAGTAAACAGGAATTTCACACAGGGAGTTAATACAGAAGAGGAACAAAAAGCTGTGATGTGAGGAAGCCTTGCTGCCTGCAATTGCTTCTACACTGCAGGCAGAGACATCCAGTAATGAGAGGATTCAATGAGAAATTCTTTGTGAAAGGCTCAGCTGGCCTTCAGAGAGCTTGTTTCATCCGAAGGTGCTGCAGCAACCCCCACCATTTAGGTGTAATGAAGGGATTCCCACCATCAGGCCCCAGTGGTGAGCTGCCCCATGCCCACACTGCCAGAGCAGCCCTGTGGGCAGCGAGAGCCCCGACTGTGGCAGGCAGGACCTCAGGGTACACGGGCAGGGTCGGTTCCTGGTCTGCATGTGCTTGGTCTTAGGAAACCACTCACTGCCTGGGATAATCTCAGAAATACACTTGTTGTCTGGGATAACTGTGGTGGTTCAGGCTTTGGTGTCCAGCTTCTATTGGTGTCCACATCTCAGAAGATGAATGTTCTTCTATTCCAGGTGGCTTCAGCAGACTAGAACCCATGGGGGCAGGTAGGGGTGGATGGGTGGTGCTCCCAGGCCACCCTTGACAGTGGAAACTCCACTCCCAGCTCCTCAGGGCAGAGAAAAGCAAAGGTTACCTATCCCACCCTTCTGTTTGTTTTAGTGCCACAACAGCTGAGTGTAAGGCTGTTGTGTCCTTCAGCTTCTCTCTCCAAACCAGAGTTATGGAGACTGTCACCTCCTCAGCCTCCCACCCACACTCCAAGAGTGCTCAGATGAGGCATATGGACCAGGAGGGCTGCCAAGCCACCAAGGGTTAAACACCAAGTGATATGACACCTCTAACAAAACACCTTTCAGTGAGTGTTGGAGATCACTGCAAGGACCTGTCAGTTCCTCATACCAGGTGGGAAAGGAGGTGCCCAGTCTATGATGTCTTCCCTTCAGCTCCAGAACAAGAGGCTGCCCTGGTCTGGCCCATGAACTGACCATGTGTGGGCAATGTGCCCACCAGCTGCTCTGGTGCTCCTGTCCACAGGTTTCATGAATTTTTGAGGAGTTTTACTGGTGGAAATGACATCTGATTAATTTCCTGCACTGCACAGAGCAAGGAAGGAGCAGCTTGCATGGCTGAACACCTCCTCCTGCTGTGAAGTGACTGGGTTTTATTGCATTGGTATCAAACCTCCAGGCAGCAGCCAAATCAACTGGGCATCACAGGAGCAGCGAGAGGAACAGAGTCAGGACAGGATCTGTTCATCTGGCAGCAGTGACCACATCCCTCCATGAGGCAGAAACACAGAGGAAATATGATCTGAGAAAGGCATTTCCAGCAAATCAACATGCTGTATTGAATACAGCCAGGTGCTCTACGTGACTGCTCTTCTGAAGGAATTAGAGACCTCATTACCAAAAGCACCATTCCCAGAGACCAAGCAGCACCAGCCACAGCTGTATCTGCTGCAGTGTTTAGGAGGTGCAATCTCCATCAAAACCCTGCTGTGCATCTCATGGCCTAGAGCAGGCAACGTGATGGACAGCAAGAGAGAGAGGATGTCAGAATCTGACAAGGACTGCATCAAGCTTGTAAGTCATTTAATGAAGCAAGAAGAGCCTGTGTTTGTATCTCTGCAGCATCATCTATGGGGAAGTAGGGCTGGTAAGACAACAGACAGGTACCCTGCTCTGTGAAATACCCAAAACTGAGAGGAGGAAAAGCAATCGTGTCCTCTTCATGGGTGAGGAATGCAAGCTTAGCATGACCAAAAGTCACATTTTAAAGGTTAAGTACCCCAGTACATGGAAAAGCATCTAGAGCACTAGACAGAAGGGGGCTAAAAAGCATCTGACATTGATGAGGCACTTGAGGCCATGGTCTAATGGTTAGGAACATGATGGGGTAAAGGTTGGACTTGATGACCCTGGAGGTCCCTTCCAACCATAATGATTCTATGATTCTATGATTGAGCTCCACTGATCTCAGCGGCATTTCCATGCTCAGGTGCTTTTCTTTAGCAGTAGAAGTGGATACAGAAGCTCAGGTGCAGCAAGAAGTGAAATACAAGTTTCCAAAATCACTGGCACAGTAATCTGTGTGAGGAAAAGCAGAGCTAGGTTTGGTTTTTCTTTAAATTTATAGTTCTGTGGTAAACGTAAGAGCTGAATGTTTTTTTAAATTGTTCATAAATTGCATTACTCTAACATTAACCTTAATTTTGATGTTAGTGAATCATTGTGTTTTGTGGAGTTCAATGAATTACAGCCAAGCAAAATCTGATTTTAAGCAAAGGAAAGGATCTTGTGACTGGAACAAAAAGTCTCTCTATGCTAAAGCCATAAAGTGATTCATCAAAAGTCATTGGGGCTTTCCCCCAAAGACAAATTTCCTCATATGGAAGGTAGCCACCAGGTTTTTATCTTTACGCAGTCACTGGGACTACAAGCAACTTCTGTTAGCTAATTGCCCCTCAAACTACTGCTAGGAACTGTCAGCCCCTCCAAATTTGAGTGGACAACAGCTCGGGTAGGTGAGGAAGCAGCACCCTCTCGCCATCCAGGAGCGTGCCAGGAGGCCTTGGCCTGGCTCTGCCCATGGTCAGGTGGACACACAGGTTTCCTTATATTTACCCAGAGCCAGGCAGCTCTGTTACCTGATGGAGAGATCCGTCTATCCATACACTCAGACTCCTGACAAGACCTGATAGTTTGCCTCTTCTGCCCAAAACAATTGGGTGTTTACCCCATTTGCTCCTCAGCAGCACCGCATCTGCTGTCGGGGGAGAGGGAACAGCCCAAAGAGCACCTAGACATGGAACACACCGCGTTGGCAGGTGTTGCAGACACCACAGGTACTGTCACACCATGTATTTGCTTTAGCCTTTAGGTACTGACATCCCTCAAGAGCTGTGAGCAGGGACACTTGTGTCAGATGAGCTTTTCTACCCCTCCACGATCAGTGCTCAGAAAACATTGCAAGCAAACCGAGCCCACACCATCTCCTTCCTTGGCAAAGGGAACGATCTGCCACAAACTCCCCGAGGTCAAAGACCCCGGTGCACTCTAGTACCTTGCCTAAGTTGTTATCTAACCCATTTCTGTATGCCTGGATCCTTCACTTCAGCCACAGTTTAACACAACATCCCTTGTGCATAATTTAAGGAACAGACGAATGCCATTTCCTTCCTTGCACAAGAGCGGCTGCACGTCCGAGCACTTCACTGCACAAACACCTCGGGTCAAAACTGCAGCCTTTGGGATTTTGCAGGGAAACCCCTGCTGAGTTCAGCAGGGGCAGAACTTCAACCAATCTTCATCACATCAGCATCCTTCACTGCTCATTTTGTGTGTTACCTTGTTTCACTGTTACCATTACAACTGCTGCTTCATTCCACGGTGCGAGGGTTTATTTGCAGCCCTATGATTTAAAGAAACGTGAAGTATATTTTCTTCCTAAAATACAGGCAAGAAATATGTTACTCTGCAATGAAACACCTCTGACATCCTGAAGCAAAGGTCAGCACTGCCTGATGGCTGGACACATTCAGCCCATCTTCGAGAACACAGGAATCTCTCTTAGTACCTTTCAGTAATCAGGCAGATTACTGAAAGTTGAGTGTTTTTCATTCCTCCAGTTGAGTGTTTTTCATTCCTCCAGCTTGCCAGAATTTTCCACGAAGTAGGAATAAGCCTTTCTGACAGCTCTGATTAAGTGTGAAAGGCAGAAGAAGTGACAGGTTTGGATGGCTTGAGAATAAAACCAGAGAGAACATAGCTGCAAATGACATCAACTTCATGCATATTGAAGTCTCTATATACATATATAGACTATAAAAGGTGACAGCAAAAGAAAACAGTGCATTGTAGGAACCCACAGATCAGGAGAACTTGACTGACAGCATAGTAACACCTACAGAAAAACAGACTAGAATTGCTGGTAAAACATTTAAATGTATTTGAATTCATTCTCTCATTCCTGAAAAAGTTGTTGATACTGGAAGTACCTAAGATTTCAATCTGCTTGGAAACACAAAGCTGCCAGTATTTTCATCTTTTCTGCAGTAAGACCATTAAGAAGAATTAAAATGTAACATTGTTCAATGATTGTCAGTACATCATCCACACAGGAGAGAAAGATTAAAGCTGCTCTGACAGCTGCAGCCTCACGCAGCTGCAGGAGAACATCGCTCCTGACAAATGGCTGACTCCTGAGCAGCATTCAAGGACAGCAGCTCAGAAGGGAAAAGGTACAGACAGCTTTAACACACTGGAAAGGCCCTTGGACAGTCAGACACACAGATTGCCAAGTGGTTAAAACAGGATTACTAAACCCAGGGGAATTCAGGTCATGCTGTTTCTCCTTAAAGGGACAAAGAGGCAACCTACCTGCACTGTGGTCCTTCCTTACCTGAGTAGTCTCATCCTGTCCCATCCCTTCTCCTCCCCTTTCTGCTCACAGCATCTGCTTATAGAGATGCACAGAGTAGCCCAAGGACCATGCCCTGAGGCTAGGAGGGAAGCTGGGGGACTTGAAAGCATTCAGCATCTGCAAGTCAGAAGACACTAGAGAGCCAAACTAGAGAAGAAATTTGACATCCATGTGGAGAACTACAAATTTCAGACACGATTCAGGGAATACATTGGAAAGGCTGAAAGATGTTAAAATCCTGCCTATGAAGGCTCACACGAGTTCTGCACAATCTCAGCACGTGATCAGAGACAAGCTCTTCCAAGCAGTGAAGTGTCCCCTCCCTCCTGTTTGTGCATTGTCATGTTCTGCATGACCTGGGAGCTGTGTTAGCTCTTCATGATCGTGAAACTTCTCAGAGATCAGTATCTAGGGCAGAGCCAGTTGTTTCCTGAAATTTATGTAGCCAAGCGAAGAACTCTTTCTTCTGTTCAAACATCACTCTCTTGCCTTAAATTCAGTTTATAAGCCTTAATGTGATTGATAGAAAAATAAAGCCACAATGGTTCAATTAAAAGCAGCCAGATACGTTGGGGGGTTTTCTGTGCATATGTAGCCCGTGGAAGAAACAAAGAGAATAATTTAATAATAGACAAACCATTTGCTTGTATTCAACACAAGAAGAATTCATCAGACTAAAGTAACCTTGAACTAAGTCACTCTGAGGATGCAGACCAAGAGAAAGTTAAATTAGCTCAAGTAGAAACTAATTCACATGCATTATTTCTCAGGATGCTTTTAAAACTCAATAAAGCTCTTGAAATACTTAAAATACAACCAAAAATTGATTTAGCTACTTTGCAGACAGTCTGAAAGTGGAGCTTTGTTCTGCTCTGGAATCGCTCAATAGAAACACAAGCACAG
This sequence comes from Aegotheles bennettii, assembly GCA_013398125.1. Taxonomy (NCBI): domain Eukaryota; kingdom Metazoa; phylum Chordata; class Aves; order Caprimulgiformes; family Aegothelidae; genus Aegotheles; species Aegotheles bennettii. Next base: position 195,488 of record VZRW01002441.1, on the reverse strand, counting down.
TTTGGTGGCACAAGTAACATAGAAGCATAGAATCATTATGGCTGGAAGGGACCTCCAGGGTCATCAAGTCCAACCTTTATCCCATCATATTCCTAACCATTAGACCATGTCCTCATCTGTCCCGAGAGTGCCCAGCAGTTGTATTTATTGCTGAGACTCCACACCTTGGTGCTGCCCAGCCCAGCACACACCTCCAGCCCAGGCAGTGCTCCCACCACCACCACTATACAAATGCCAGGGAATCTCGCTCTACTCAGCTCCTTCTTTCAGCATGCAGCTCTAAACTTCAGAGCATGTAGAAAAATACCCTCTCTTAGCCAAGAGCGGAGTCACTGCTGCTCTGGCAGGAGGCTGGGTTTGTGGTTGCCCAGTGTAATTTAGCTTCCTAATCCATCTTTCCCCACAGTCCGAGGCAGAGCCGTCTTGTCTGCTCACTTAGGCAGGTCCAGGGCAAAGGACAATCTTTTGTTTCCCTGTTCAGCAGGCAAATCAGGTACAAACCCCAAAGGTGAGCCACGGGCCATGTGCACACTGTCATTACATCTTTCATTAAAGACTCCACTGGAAGGCACTCGGTACCCGCATCCGGGCCTTAGGTACCAACACACCCCCAGCCGAGCGGAGACCCGCGGAGCAGCCCAGCCAACCCCACACAGGGCTCAGAACCAGAGAGCCACAGCTTTGATTTCTTAACAGAAGAGCCCAGGTATGACACATTCGAGAGGAGCACAGTGACTTTGGCAAATATACCTCAAAGGTGATTTCTGAAGTCTGCAGGTTTATTTTAATAGAATCATAGAATCATTATGGTTGGAAGGGACCTCCAGGGTCATCAAGTCCAACCTTTATCCCATCCTATTCCTAACCATTAGACCATGGCCTCAAGTGCCTCATCAACCCGTTTTTTGAACGCCCCCAGGGACGGTGACTCCACCACCTCCCTGGGCAGCCCATTCCAGTGCCCAACCACCCTCTCAGGAAAGAACTTCTTCCTAATTTCCAACCTAAACTTCCCCTGATGGAACTTGAGGCCATTTCCTCTCGTCCTGTCATCAGCAATTTGGGAGAAGAGACCAACACCAGCCTCACTACAACCTCCCTTTAGGTAGTTGTAGAGGGCAATAAGGTCTCCTCTCAGTCTCCTCTTCTCCAGGCTCAATAACCCCAGTTCCCTCAGCTGGTCTCCATAAGGTTTGTTTGCCAGACCTCTCCCCAGCCTCGTTGCCCTTCTCTGGACTCGCTCCAGCAAGTAATGTAATAATCAAAGAGACAAGTGCGATGATCTGCAATTTCAGTGGTATTGAAGCACCCTGTGGATGAAAGAGACCATTCTGCAGCAAGAACTGAAGATGTTAGATCTCAGCCACAGCGGTCAAATTGCTGACAAACTGCTCTGCTCTGTCTCTTTTGCTTGGTTGGGATCTTCAAACGCAAGTAGGCTCTTAGAAGATGAGTAGAGGTGCTGGCAAGCATACAAGAGGAGCTCCCAAATTATAAACTTGCTTGATTCCTTGTCCTGTATCAGCAAATCGTGAAGTGGCCGATGACCAGAGATGATCAGAGAACCTGCAGCAATGAGAGAGCTGCAGAAACTCTTTGCTAAATAAAATTAATACCTCCATGCTAAAAGTCTCTCTCATTTCTTTTTACCCAAGGAAATCATCTTGATGATTCCAAATTCATCAGCAGGATCAGAGCACGACATCACAAATTCCCATTTGAACTCATCATGTCAGAGTTCAGACATTTGAGTCTGTCCAGCAATCCCTGTGTGCTAAAATGGTGAGCTAAAAAACATAAATGATGAGGGCTTGTTTCAGTAATTTATAGCACGGATACATGGACTCATACAACAACAAATGTAGCTGAGTTACAGAAGGGCAGACCACTGAACAGAGATGTGGCAAGATCCTTTGACACAGATGCCCACAGCGCGTTTGGTAAGCTCTCTTACCAAAACCTCTTTACAAAGCCACCATGAGATAATGGAGCAGCTTTTCCACGTGAATGAATTGCCACTGGAAATCTATGGAGCAGGAACTGACAGTACTCACAACAGAGAGGGGTCACCAGCAGTGCTGGGATCACACTAGGTGCTGTGTTCATCAAAAGCTGAGAAGGAGGTGAACACAAAGTTCACATGCAGGGAAGTAAAGAGGAGGATTGACTACAAAGAGCTACAGGACTTCATTTCACTAATGAGAGATCCAGATTACTTATGTTTACATGGACTGACATGTATTGGGAAAATTTCCCATGTATTGGGAAAACATGATCCTAACACTCTTTTCACAAGGAGGAGCTATTATTACCCACAAGTGACATCCTGGAAGTGTGACAGAGAGCTCCAAGAAGCGTTAGCTTGATAGACAGTGGTTATTAAGGAAAGGCAAGTTCAGCACTGGGAATTATTAGAAAAGAAAGAACAAAACAATATTGTGTCAAAATACAAATGAGGTGAAGGATTTACACCAACAATTGTCTGTGCAGTTTTTCAACTCATGACAGATCCCTGAAGGGAAACACAAAACAGAAGCAAGCATGGAGAATTTCATTGTACTGCGTGGGTCTCTCTCCTGTGTTATCTGTACTCCATAATCACAACATCCTCTGAAGCAGAAGACTGGAGCCATAACGAGAACGCATATTATCACTTGAACTCTCAGAAGTTGTAACTGAGGGAACAAATAGGATAATGAGGTCATTTAGATTGCAAGTAGACAATCACCAGGTATGACGCATCTCCAGCGTTGGTTCTCCAGCTCAGATGAAATTCTGTGTAACATCCATTCCAACAGACTAATCCATCAAAACCACACACCTTGAACAGCTCGTGCTATCTGAGCAACTGGGAACAGCAGGTGCCTGCAAAAGTGATTAAGAAAAAGAGCAAAACAGGCCTGTTTTCCTCTGCTCCTGCACAGGTAGGACAGGTCCTGGCTGACAAGTTCTGCTTCCAGCTGCTTGGATGAGAAGGGTTCAAGTACCAGCAGGCCATGGCTAGTAACAGAGACCCGAAAATGGAAATCTTGAAGTGTTCCCATTTAGTGCTGTGTAGTACCCTCTGGACAAATCTTTTGCTTTACATTGACCACACAGGGAATTTAAGTTAGGTACCTTAATAAACAGGTAATTTTAAGATTTCATGCCTTGACGCGTTTCAAATGAGTCGTGTGTCACTGCTCAGCCATTCCTGCCAAGGCAACAGGTAACCAGGAAGGTAAGATGTGAATGTGCCATCCAACAGCTATCCCACAGTAACTGACTCTGCAGACTTTTTGGGTGTACGCTCAGAGTGCGACTCACTCCACAGTCACCCCATGCTTCCCTGGGACAGCAGCACCACCCTAACCAGATGCACCACCCCAACAGCGTATTCAGACCTTCCTCTATCTCATACCTTGAACAGGTGCTCTCCTCCTGACAACACACCTCATCCACAGGGTAACATCCACCAACCACCCCGAGATACTCATTTATGAACTGTTCTCTGCACAAAACCATCCAACTTGTGGATAGATTGTAAACGGTGCTAACAAATAAATTCCCTGCTGCCTGCAGGCATGGGTGATGACCCAGGTCATCTCAAAAACAGCTTTTGTTAAAGAATGATTAGTTGAAAAACACTAATAAAGAGGAAGTGCTATTACTAAATTGATTCTGATGTCATCATCAGGGGGGGCAACTTTCCTGTTCTGTGCTAATTAGATCAGTCAGCAGAAGCTCAGAAAAAGGAACGTTAACCAAAGTGTTCCTGGAGCATCCCAGGGACAGCCAGAGACAGCCAGAAGGGATTTCTGAGCACTCATTGCCTATGAAATTTTGGAAGCCTCTTAAACCAGTCATTCAAGTTAGGTCAAGCTATATGGGTTTAATCCTTCCACTCCCTCTAGCAAAGTACAAAGTGCTTTGTCAGGGAGCTTTCAACTGAGGCCAGATCAGCAACTTCGTCCGTTTTGCTAACGCAGGAATGCCGATGCTCTGTGCCTCCTGACAGAAGCCAAGGCTTCCCCTCGCACGCGATTCTGCTCCCCACTCAATGCCAGTGTCTTTCCGTGCTGATAAAGATGAAATTTAGATTCTCTGACCTTTGTCTGTTAACAGGTGCTCTCAGTATAAAACTATCTTCTTGAGCAAGTATCACATCAATTTATGCTATAATAAATAATGTCCTCTGGGACAAAAAACCTTCCCCTGACCTGTAATTACTAGAATGACACCTGCTGTAAATCCACACCTGGTTCACACCTTCCATCATTACCAATACCTGAAGTTTTCAAGCCTACCACAAAGACTGCTTATCCTGGATTAAATCCAGAATTAAAGTCCTGCAGTGCTATAAGCACAGTGTGCTCAGTATGATTGACTGTCTTGCACCACGTTGCCTTGGAGACCAGCAGACAAAGTCAGAGACAGATAACCCATAGTCCTTTTCCTTGGAGGAAAGATACCTCTCCTCTACTAGCCAGAGAACATTTCCCAGGAAAGTTCCAGAAGGAAAGATCAGTCTCAACCTGCAAATTCTCAGTCTTACATAGAAGACTGAATATGACTGAGATTTCCATTTCCCTTCACAAGTCATTATAGCGACAGACCAAAACAGACTCTGCTGAGAATGTGCATGGTGGGACACGAGTATGTGCTACAGCACTGACCTGACTTGCACACATCAGCCCAGCAAAGCACTGCCCTACAGGGCTCCCCCCTGCCCTGCTTCCACTCGGTCACAGAAGCAGCACAGAGAAGGCGAGGTACACAGACCCCCAAGGTCAGAGAAAGGGACACACACAAAGCTTGACCATCCGCATTTTTCCTGCCCAGTGACAATGTTGGGAGCACAGTCTGCAGCTTAGTATTACACCACACAAACAGCTCCACAAAGATAAAGTGATCTTTAGTGTGCATTTAAAGGCTTCTAGTGGAGGTGTCCAAAAGCGGAACTCTTCAGAGCAGCAAAGCAAACACAACTGATGAAAGTACACACCATCGTTACCAGACTTATTTACAGTGTTCAGCTGTGAAAAGTAATCTCAAGAGTGCTCAAAACATCCCTCCAAAAAAGAGTAATCTCTAACTAGAGTGGCATCAGCACAGCGACTATCCCCATGTTAGCACAGTTCTAGCAGAGCAGAAAGGGAAGTACAGTAACCCAAGCAGCAACCATTCCTCCCCAGCAGGACCTTTTCATCATGGTCAATAATCATACTGATGCTAAAGGTAGTGTACCTTGCACATTGAGAGCTGAACCAAGTGCCCTCTGGGTACTTGGTGCATGTCAAGGCAGCAAAAGACCTTTATTCTTTGTCAGCTGGAGCTGGGTTGAAGGCTGGAGTCAAATTTAAGCAGCTGGTTTTTATTCCATAGTTCTACAGAACACTGGGGTTCACTGGGGTTGACACAGCATACATGGAAAACACTCTTCAGTCACTCAGAACATACCCTTTGTGGTTGGTTTCTATGGGGTTTTTTTAAAAAACCTTTAGAAAGCAAACAATCATATTAGGGAAAAATTAAAAGGGATGAATCTGGATGATCATATTTCCATCGACCAACAGGAGTCAAACACTTTTGCTTCAAAGTATTTATCCACAAATACATCCTCAACAACCACAAAAAGGCATCAAGGAGATCCAGATGTGGAAGAGTCAAGTACTTACCTAGTTAGACCTTCCATTCATCATTCATGTCAAAGACCAAATTGATCATACATTGACAATAGCCTACTATTACAGTAGTCAGCAGGATGAATTTATAGATTTCAACTCCCCAAATCAAGAAATTAAATTAATCTAAAAATATTTTAATGTAGCAAGTTTGGCTATAAAACCATAAAGAGGACACCCATCGTATAAGCAACTTTACTGCTTAATCTTAACAGAGTAAGCTACAGATGCAACGGATTTACCACAAGTTATTTGGTTAAATTAAATACTGCAGTTAGGATCATGCTGTTGATAATTGTGGCTTTACAGTACCAATGCTCGAGTTGGCTGAGTTAGTTTTACTGTAAGTAAAATGCAAGTTTACAGAGAAACAAAATAATTTAGTATAGTACGCTCTATTCTGTTTCATGCTCAGTCACAATGATAACGTCTTCGACAGATAAACAGTATTTCAGCATTATATTAATAATGCCAAAAGATACAGGAATTTTAATGCCAGATTTACAACATAATACAGTGCTTAACAAACAGATTCTCAGGTATGGTGGCCAAGTGAGAATGCTACACAGGACTGAGAAGCATCCAAGCACTACCCAATGCACACAAAGTGAAGCACACCGACAGGAATGCTTTACCTTTTGATGGAATTATTGTTCTAGAAGTCTGTGTCCCAAACATAGTGCAACATAAAATGAATGTTGAACCCTTGCCTCAAACATGAAGCAAAACCACCACGTGTTATTTACAAACTTGAACCAGGAAAAACCACTTTACAAACAGAAAAAAACTGCGATCACTTGACAAAGATGACAGAGCTTGATTATTGTATTATGGGAAATCGAATGGTAATGAAATTGTAAACAAACTTTAACCAAATTAGGTTAATGCATCTATTCTTAACCCAAGAATATTGCCATTCCAGCAAACAGTGATTTTTAAGGCTAAGGACACTATCAGAAGTTTTATTTTTGTTTAAAGCCAAAATTGATAAAAATCTGGAAGCTGGCAAATAATTTTTGTCCCCTATTCGCCTTCATTAACTTCTCCACTGTGTACTTCAACAAAATTTTCAAAACCTAATTCTGCTTCAACATGAGTAGCTGGTAGCAAAGTTGAAGCAAACACTTGAAAAATCCCTACTTAAGAGTGGTTTGGTTTTCCACTACTGGGGATGAAATTAGACTATTGGAATTGTTCTACATATAAAACAAAACACTAAAGCATTCATTTTTGAAGAAAAACTTCCTCAAAATTAAATAGGCTTTGCAAGTATGTGAAGAAATATACAGGTAAATCAGATTTTAATCTGTCAATCACAGCAGTGTCCTTTTCATTCTTCCCCCCACCCTCTAAAGTAATGGCATTGCCAAAGTGACTGATGTGAAACTGATAGAATTAAATTCATTTACATGAAGCCTGGCTACAAAACAAAAAGAAAAAGAAACCTTATCCCTGCCGCATCTATTTTTATCTTTTTCCTGCATCTTGTAATGAACTCATGCAAGCACTAAAGGGGTTCTGTTGGGTTTTTTATGTGTTGTTCTTTTTAAACAGACCTAAGAGTTGTGCAAGACAAAACTGAACAAACTTTTGTTTCACTTCAGAAAGATTTTATATTACCAACTCATTTCTCTTCATAACTAAAGGCAAAAAAAAAATAAATCCAGAGTAATAAAAAAAAACCCCTGTAGTCAAACTGCTTTTTCAAGTATGTTCCTCCCCTCATGAAAGAATTGCATTAGCCATACTAATGATTAAAACCCACGTCACAATCACCAGGATTCAGACCACAGGTCCAGATCTCCTGGAACTGGGCTCAGCTGGATCTCCAGATCAGTTTACACAAGCCTGGAAGTGGGAGGCCGATGGTTACACAAGCACACAATACACCACTCCTCAACTCCCTGATTCTGACTACATCCACTATCACACACCCATCACATTCCCGAAGCAGGAGAGATGGCACAAGAGTCACAAAGTGATCTTGGACAGGTACCATTGTTCGCTGGTCAATCAGGTGCAAATCTGGTTTGTGCTGATGGAGATGCACTTTGCAGACCTACTAGGCTGGAGAATTTTACCCACAATGTTTCTACATAGCACAGCATAAAACACATCTTAGTATTTCAATCAGTCTGGAATTCACATCTCAATCTATTGCAATTATGGAAGCCAATGACAAGTCAATGATAGGGTTCTACAAGAGTTGGTCCCAGCATTAAACACTAACACATATGAAAAGAAAAGGGGACGAACTTCCAAGTCACTACTACTGATGGTGATAGGTTCAACTTTTCTTTCTTCCTCCTTAAATTCACCTCCCGTTAATGCAAGAGAAAACTGCAACTTTGCAGCATGTTTGTTCACATCAAGTTTTTCCTCAAGAACACATTTTGCAGTAACAAAATATGGTCTATAAAGTTGCAAAGTGCACAAGCTGAAGGCACAGAGTACAAACACATAGGAAAACAGATTTCAAAATACCAAGTAACAAAAAAAAAGAGAAAAAACAAAACTCTGGAATTTAAAACTCCCTGACAGAAGATATAAATTTATATGGGACCAACTCTTAAAAGGTGACAATTTTTAAACTAATGAACAAATACTGCAAAATAATGAAACTTTATTCTTAAGTAAAAGCTCCAGAAAATACCTTGAAGTTTAAAAACTAATACACTGATGTGTTAACTAGTTTTAAGAATGTCCTTAATATTAAGAAAAGAGTGCAAAAAGGATTCTTCCATTCTAACACTTTTGGAAGCTGCTGATTTTGGCTGCCCATTTCCACTTTGAAAGGATTGTTTTTCAAGGTGGATTCCTCATAAAAATCACTGAACATGAACTCATTGGGAGGCCAGACCAAGGAATCAAGTCTTTCAAAGTCATCCCAAGTGTAGCAGCAACTGACATTATATAAAGAAGAAAGTCCAAAACTCTTCTTTGAGGCATAGTTCGTGTCAGAGCTTGAGTATCAGCAGTTGCCAAAGGAGGCTCCGGATACCACCTGTGCTCCTCCAGTGTCTGTTCTGGCTAGGAATAGAAGCTGATCCGGTGTATTCACTATCTGTACCCCCTGGAGCTTGCACAAGCTGATGAGCCATCTGAAATTATATAAAAAGTTCAAGAAATTCTCTCATATTTAACTTCCACCTTATGCCCTTTGCCACCCTTCCCCCAACAACTCAAAACCCAGCATTGCCTGCAAAATGCTAACAGTGTAAACAGAAGTTGATAATGCCATGTTAACATCCACTCATTCATTTCAGGTTGCAATAAGAGATCTTGTACTTCTTGACCTTGTACTTCAATCCTAACCTAGAATGTATGGGACTAGGTTCTCTCCTGGCCAAATATTTAGCCAGCACAGTAGGTGGGACCTTTGTCTGACTGCACCCCAATTAGGGCTGTCTGGAGTAGAGCAAACAGCCGAGAATGGAAATACCATTCCTCCCTGCATCTCTTCCACCCACTCACTAATCTATACCCCGGGGAAATTAAGGGAGTAACAAAGTGAAGAACCTCACAGTTAAACATGTAGCAAGAGACTTCATCTACAAATGGAAGAGAACTTCCCCACTGCCTGACTTGAACATTTGTAGCCAAATACTGCCTTTAGTATCTCAAGGCAGGCGGTTCCCAGGTAGTATTAGACAAGTAATTGAGGGTTCCATGTTGAAAAGCACTAATGCCTTCGAACTCTGTGTTCTGCCAACAGACACACACATCACCAGCAGGTGATTTATACCAGGGGTGGACTGGCTTATCATTTCATTGCCTGTTACATGTATCCTGACCAGGTAGAGACTTGGGACAACTATGTTCTTTTTCCTCAAGACTTCAGCTTCCCCTTAAATGAAGTGGAAGTATCTTGGCCTCAGGACCTAGGATATCTCACTACCCTTACTGCTGGCTGTGGGACTCTAGCACAGTTAGCCAGGCTCTAGATCCAAGAAGTTTGTATTATTCCTTTGAATGGTAAAGGTTACACTGGCAGACAGCTAGCTACATGTGAAGATTACATCCCCTGTCACCTCACCACCCTTGAGAACTCAGAAGTTCATCACCACCTGTATGTGTAACCCATCAGGGGTTGCAGCACGCTGGAGAACAGAGTTAGATTCATACTTACTGTAAGTTAACTCTTCTCCAGCTCTCTTGCGTGACTGGTCACCCCTAGGAAAGAAGAGAAGAAAAGTATTCTCATGACAACTTGGAACTAATGGAAGATGTTCCTGCTCATTGCAGGAGGACTAGATGACCTTTAAAGGTCCCTTCCAACCCAAACCATTCTGTGATTTTAAAAAAGGGAAAACAATAGTGAAATACCTCAGCACAATCATCAACTTTTACAGACTTTGGAAACAAGATGCAAACATAGTAGCAGTAAGACATGACTGCAGGATTCTCAATTTACTAAAACAGAAGAAAAGCTATATTGCATAGATTTAATTAGCTCACCCTTTTGCTAAAGATAGTAATCTTGATTTTATATGATAATTTTTTACAAAATGAAGATGAGGAAAATTGCTCATACGTCGTGTGGTCTTAAGTCATGCAGAAAATTGCTTTCCTTAATTCAAACTCCTCAACCGAACTTTATCGAACCATGCATCTATCAGTCTAAAAAGGTAAGATGCTCCTGAAAACCCAACAATCAGACTCCAAGCAAGTCTGAGCTGACAGCACTCCCTCTTCAAGCAGAAGATTTAAATAAATAACTAAAGTTGCATAGACATTGGTTGACATCATTGCCTCTGAAAATTCCCATCTACTTGGGTAAATCTTTTTTTCCTTTTACTTTTGTGCGCACAAATTCTTAACGCTGGAAAATCTTACTGGTTCACAAGCTTCTTGTGATGATAGATATGCTATTGATACTGTTATATAAGGAAGAGATTCCAGTATATTTTCATCACAGTGTTTATAATGTCACATTTATCTGCTGGAAGTTGGCAGAAATTATGGGCTTTTTTCTAATAGTACAAAGTGTTCTTCCCTGAAACCACTCTTAAGGTGATGGACCTGCTGTATATGCCTTGATTAAATTCTTTCACAAGAGAAATAATGCCAAGCAACTGGCTCGTGTTCCCACTTTCTGCAGCAACTAGCACATTTAATACTGTTGATAAGCTGACTATTTCAACTAGAACCTGACATGCCATTAATGCTGCTGAAGACACTTCACTGTGCTGTGTTCCTCACAGTTATTGTTGTAGAAAATGCAGCAGCAAAGAATTCACCTCTAATTGTGCCCAAAAATGGTGAAGAGATGACATTTCATACTACTCTAGAAGAGACTTGGCACACTACTTGGTAAAAGAGAAAAACAACCTTTTTATACATATAAATATATGCACCTCTACGTGTAAGAACACAACCTCGGAACAATTCTGAAAAGTTATAAATAAATGTACCCTATCTTCATAACACAGGAAGCAGCATATTACATCTTGAAATACATTTCAAGGCAAAATGCATTTCAAATACCACTGCAAAATGCCATGTAGCAAATATATTACCTGTATTTCAGTTTTATTTTAACTGTGTCCTTTTAATGATGACAGACCCGACTCCAGCACTTTATATAACCTCTGTGTTTACCAGACTGCACTGACTCCCCGACTGTACAACAGGATAAAATATACTGTGCAAAACACATTCACCAGAGACTAAATGCCATCAATCAGTTATTCCACTGCAGAGTTTTATTTTGAACTTTTATTTAATAAAAGCAAGCCTCACAGAAACAGTAGTTGCACAAAAGCATGGGCTAGGGTGGGCCAGTTTTCTGAACCTACAAGGCACAACTCTTCACATGTCCAAAACCCAGAAAGATCCCAAAAGGAGGAGAACTCTTAGAAATTAGACTCTGCAAACAGTGATACAGAAGCCTTTACTTAGTTCTTCCTTGTATGACTATCCTCAAGCCCTAACCTCTTCTCTGACCCTACTCATCACACAGGATAGAAACAGTTTCCTACGGATTTGCATTAGTTCCAGTGCTAGAGAACTACTTTCCTGCATAAAACAGGAGTTGCTAAAATACATTCTAGCCTTTGCAATGGTCAATATCCTTCCTATTGCCCTTCTTAGCCTCTCATAAAGTATCCTCCTCACAGCACCAGCCCAACAACTTAACAGCCAAGCTGATAAGCCTGGCTTATTTTCAGGTACCTAGGGAGAAGTGTCTGTGAAATCAATGGTTTTTGTGGATATGTACTGTAACTACTGGAAAGTTCCTTTAATTCTCTATGAAGTGTGAAACTGGGGAAGTGCAGTTGTAAGCAGAACTACTATAAGCCACCTACAGAATTAGTAAAAATGAAAGCTAGACTAAACTACAATGTTCCTTTTTTTGTTTTGTTCTGTGCATTACATTCTTTTGTCAGGATTATATGCCTCCTCAGTTTCAAAGTCTCAAAATTCTATTTTTTGGGCTAAATGCACTGCTTTTCTCAGCCCAAGTTCTTATGGCTTTGATTTTAATGTCTTAACTCATGTACATCTATCAAAAAACTCTTTTTCTCAAGAGGAAGCCTTATGTGGAGTGAGTCTACACTACCATCTGCATTCAGGTCAGCAGTAGAGTTTTGAAGCTCAGTATTTTATCAAACTCTGAAGAAAGCGATTACCTTTGAGGAAAACCACATGAAAGTATGAAATCCATGAGTACATCTAACACTAAACACACCCACATCTAGTGGGTGTTCAACCTACAGGACCAGGTTCTCAGTGTTGCACAGGTAACAGGAAAGACGAAGATGCATTCTTTTCACACAGAAACAATTCTCCTGGGAACAGAGCATGACAGCTTCCCCAGCCTGATCTTGGTTTGACAGACTACTGCAAAAGTGGTACACTGCAGTGGTGAAAGCACTGTGCTTCTGCCTGGACAGTTAAAAAGAAGAGCACAGCCCAACAGGCACAGCTCAGAGTGACCAATATAAGTAATGAAAACTTTCCACTGTCTCTTTTGCTGTTTGTTCTTTTTTTTCCCCCAATTCAATACTCAGAAGAGAAATGCCTATGTCAAATAATCACCTCGACTGCATGTATAGCTTTGAAAGTGGAATAAGGAGTAATCAACTGACATTTTCAGAAGCATCAATGAAAGAAAAGTCAGCTTATAGAAAATAAATGGCCAAAGTAAAGGTTGAACAAGTGCATGATCGTGCATTAGAAGCACAATCAAAACACTGAAAGTCATGAACTGCAAGCAATCTGTTTCATGAAAATAACTTAAGACTTCCAATCATCTACTTTTTGGTATCATCAACAAGGTTGGTAGTGCTTAAAATGTGTGGAAAACAAGGACATTTCAGATACTAAGTCGTGAAGGTTCTTTATTAACTCTTAAATTATTTCTTCAATATTTTAGGTGTATCCATTTTCACCATTTCAGCACTGTCCAGCACAATTACTATTGAAGACTAATCATTATTACCTAGCAAATCCATTCTGCATAAGCTCTCTTTGAAGTTTCTGGTCTTGAGCAGCATATTCCTGAAGCTCAGATTCCACAGCAGGGGGTAGAATATTTGGGATGAATTTAGAAAATAAAGCTGGTGCCATCTGTACCCATTCTGTAAGAAGACAGAAAGCAACAACAAAACACGTGGAAGAGATCTTTTGTGAAAATTTTACTCTTTGACAAATGTAACTTTGCTCTATTTTAAAATGTTAGGATCTTGAATTAAAAAAAAAAAAACGAAAAACAAAAAACCCATAAAACAAAACCAATCCCTAAAATACAGATAATCATAGATTGGTTTGGGTTGGAGGACACCTTAAAGACCATCTTGTTCCAACGCCCCTGCCATGGGCAGGGACACTTCCCACTAGAGCAGGTTGCTCCAAACCCCATCCAACCAAGTCTTAAAGCAGAACAAATAATCAGACTATTAAACTCAGATATTTACAAGCAGATAAAGAAATTACTGGGGTTTTTTTGGCCATCAACCTCAACATCAAATTGAAATTCAGTTCTTGCTGCATGTCACAGGGCCTTCTGAGTCCCTGGACATTCTCAAGGACAGGCACTGATGATCACCAAACTCACCTTGATAATCAGATCATTTTTAAGTCTTTACTCCAGAAAGCACATTCATAAAATTTACTCCTCTCTTCCCTAAGCCTTACTTGTAGAAAGCACAATAATATCACCATACAACCCTGCTTCTCCATTCCCCATTCCAAACTAATTAATGTAATTCTCTTATTGATCTTCCAAAGCTTAGATGAACACTTTTTAATGTTCATTATACAATTTTAACTTGTATTAGTTCAGCATAAGGGTAGAAATGTGATTTAATTTCACTACACTGAGCATTGCCTTACAGAAGCAAGACAGTTTACCTTAAAGCTGCTTCAAAGGCTGACGGTAAGAATCACAGAAGACTGAGCAAAAGATGAAAACTGGGTTTGGCCACCTGGGCACACTGCTGGCTCATATTCAGCCAGATGCTGACCAACACCCCCAGGTCCTTTTCTACCTGGCAGTTTGCAGCCACTCTTCCCAAGCCTGTAGCAGATTCACATGATACCTTGTGCAGGTCACCAAGAAGGGCAACAAGAAGAACCAGGGACCTTGCACAGTAGAACTAAGTATTACGATGGACAGACACAATGCATGTTTGTTTGTTTAAATGTGCACTAGATAGACAGTGACTACATACGTATTTAGGAAAGTATATGACAACCACAGTAGGGAAGAGCCCCAGAAACAGTTTTCTTTTTTACCTGGTCGTAGTGTATACAGGCCTTTCACAATATTTGCCATGGTTGAAGGAGTTATTTGAAACGGCGTTGACTGAGCTTCCAAAAGTAAAGCTGAAATAAAATGAAAAGAATCAACAATTTTTCTAATCAAGCAATAGAGGCTCTTACACATACATTTTTGTATCAGAAATACAGCTGTTGCACCTTTTATGTTATATGATGTCCTCATAAAGGAAAGAGCCAGGTATCTGACTGACAACTTAAATCTCAAGAGTAATAAAACACTGTATTTTGTAGTATTCTGAAGTATTCTGTTCAGATTATGTATGATGAAAATGTGAAATAACTCATCTTTCATCCATTTTCAGACAGGCAGCAGAAGCTGTGAGGAAAAACCAAGCAAGCAATGGCTCTAAGTATTCAGATGCAGAACTGAAGTAAACAATTTATTTTTAGAAGCACTCTCATACCAAGTGTGCTTAACACCTGCAGATCCACAAATCCTCAATTTATAGCATCCTGTTCATAAAACTAAGGCTGCATTGAAAGTACAAGTATTGTAAAAAAATGAGTAAATATCAAATAAGAAAAGTTGTTTGTTCTTTTAAACACAAGTAAACTTTTCTATTTCATTTTTGGTATTTTCTGTAGTAAACATTGCAGTAATTGCATCTTCCTCTTGTGGAAAAACCTGGCAATAGCAGATTTGCTGCTTCTATTACAATAGCCAGCCCTTTAGCCTGCCTTGTATTTATTTGAGATTTGTACATCCACCTGAATCACAGAAACAAACAAAAAAATAAATCAGTAAGGTTTAAACCAACTGCTGCCTTTCCGTTTTTATGTCTGTACAAAGGAATCAAGCAGTACATACACCTTTCTGTACCCACTATGGAGAGGAGAAATGACTCCTACAATTCTACCTAAAGGGCTTATCTCTTGTGCTTACATTGTAGAGACTCTGGTTTTTAAACTTCAAAGCTTCTCCAGTTCTGTCTTCAGCAGCTGCCACTGTAATATTTACCATGAAAAGAAAAATCTTCCGTAGCCTGTTCTTCTCTTTGTGAAACTCTTTAAGTGGCTCATATAATAGAGAGATTAAAAAGAAAGTATTTTTTCTAATCTCCAAGTAATCAAAGTGGTTAAATTTAGCTGTTATAGATGAACTTATTTTACAAAGAACCATCTTAAATCGTTTGCTCCTTTCAGCTGAAACCTTGAGGGGATAAGAACCCGTGATTTGTCTTGTAATGACATATTTACAGCCTCTTTCCTGAAGATTTTTCAAACAGCCTCTTGGCATCCAGGAAACTTGAAAATCATCACATTAGAAAGGGCATAATGCTCTATAAGGAAGGTATGCAACAGTAATGCACAATCCAAACAATATGTGTGTGTGTGTATATATATATATTTAATTAGCTACTTCAGCCTAAGCTTCACTAATAGATCTGAAAAGTGTCCAAAGAAGTGTAAATTTGTCCTTCATATGTAGACATCAAATTATATTCCTAAAATATAAATTCCTGAAATATGTATAATAAATTGTTTAAAACAAAACAAGCCTAGGAATTAATACTGACAGAAAGACCAAATAATCCAGAGTTAAAAGTCATTTGAACGTTTTGAAAGATCTTCTTGATTTTATTCCTGATAAACTGAAAATTGTGCTCTCAGTAGTGTTCAAGTCATAACTAGCAACAGCAATTGAAAAAATATTTCAGAAACAACTTTATATAACTGTGTAGACGCAGGACATACTGTGGGAGAGACAGAAGCTATTCAGGGCTGCTTTGGGCACAAACGGAAGCTGCCTACAACTACGTAACTAAAGAGCATCTAACCACTTGGATACCTCTGAGTGAGTGGAAAATTGCAGTTACATTTATGCCACCTACAGCTGAAGTCAGAAATATGGTGCCTATACACTTAGCACGTAGTCACAGAATCACATAATCCTAGGGGTTGGAAGGGACCTCGAAAGCTCATCCAGTCCAACCCCCCTGTCAGAGCAGGGTCACCTAGAGTCCATCACACAGGAACGCATCCAGGCGGGGTTTGAATGTCTCCAGCCAAGGAGACTCCACAACCTCTCTGGGCAGCCTGGTCCAGTGCTCTGGCACTCGCACAGGAAAGAAGTTCTTCCTGAGATTCACATGGAACCCCCTGTGCTCCAGTTTGCAACCATTGCCCCCTGTCCTATCATTGGTCATTACTGTAAAAAGCTTTGCTCCATCGTCCTGCCCCTCACCCTTTACATATTTGTAACCATGGATATGTCATATGTACTATCACCTTTTTTTTTTTAATAACATAGAACAAGTAGATGGCAGAGACCAAGAAAAACTTCATTTTATGACATATGGATCGAAGATGAGAGGTGAAGAGCACACCAGGCTGGCAGCTCACCTCATTCCTCTCAGCTTATGGTACTGGAGACATGCTGGGGGTGCAAGATGCTCCACCCTTTGTCCTTCTCTTCCAGCTAATGAAACCCCCACAAGGGGTCCCTTAAGGCATGCAAGGTGCTCACCAACAGAATGACTTGCAAAAGCAACAGTTTAAGAGGATAGTCCACACCTTCAGTACAGTTCACCATTATAAACATGCAATATTGTCACTTTTTTAAGGTAATATTCACCCACAAAGCTCATTTCAGTTGTGATCCTCGGAGATAACATGAACAGATGTATTTGCGATATAAAGCAAGTAAAATGAGCCACCACTTGCGTCTGTTCTAGATTACTGACCACATCACCTGGCATTAGAAAGGGATTTCATTAATAAATCAGTGTGATAATTCACTTGGAGATCAGTCCCACAGAAATATCTCCATCACGTTATTGCAGTTTCAGAAATTAACATTTCTTATCTTTGTTTCTGAAACTGCTTACACCACATGCTACAATGCAAATTGAAATTGCTCATTCCTGATTTAGTCAGTAAACACCAGTATGATGGTATAATACTCAACAACAATATAACAAAGTAATGGCACATATTTCCTGTTTCTCAACAAAGAAAACTAAAAGGATATAGTATTCATTAAACCATAGAGCATAAACTAATCCAGCCTACACCTTGTCCAGAAGCAAGCTATCAATACCTGAAGGATGAACAGCACTGCTGTAGGATCTGTATTCTCAGAATGATTTCTGTAAGATGTGAACAAGCCTCCTCTCTCTGGGTAGATCCGAAAAAATCTCAGCAGAGGTTTATATGGAGATGTAAATATATGAAAGATATAAAACTTCTTCACATACAAATTCATCTTCAGTTTTGCAGTGAAACCTACCCAAACTTGCAATCCTGTGTTACTTCTTCAGAGAGGGTCACTTAAACTCAAGGAACAGAAACAGCTGTGTCAGACACACTGAAGCTATTTCTGCTGTTATTTTACAATCTTACAAAAGACCTCTGATATTAAGGCTTGGGCTCTTGCTTTATTAGAATAATTAATGAGACTGTACAACACAGAATGCAGACTATCTACTCCCAGAAGCTCCACCTATGGCATTTACAAAGAGAGAGCAGGGTGAGGCAGAATAAAACTAAACCTCAGATGAGTGACAGCAGTAATGACACTGTGATATGATCTGACCACCTCCACAGTGTTTATGAACTAGATTGCATTTTACAGACTAAGTAACCAACATGCAAAGGAGTTAATTAACCTGCAAATCGTCTTGAAAATAACTCACGGCAGAATCAAAGAGGAGAAGTGTGGGTTCCCATGATGAAATGCTTTAATTGCAGAAAGATACAAAAAAGATCTGAAATATTGTTGAACGGCCACAATAGACAGAATGGCCTCGGGGTTTGTTTGAGGAATGGTGGATGAGCTAGACTGGAATAAGTGAGGTACGAACATGCTTCAGGTGCTCTGCAATAACTGAGTTAATCCATTAATGCAGAGTAACACTGATGAAGCTTGTCCCTTGATGAAGTTTTAAGTTACTTCCTAATTACAGTGGGGTAACTTGGGGCAAGATCCAGGACCCCAGCAATGCCAGGAGTAGACGATGATATCTTATTATGAGTTCAAACTTGTTCATAACTCAAGATTCACTTGCAAACACTAAGAGTTGGCTATTCTAAAAATCTTTCCCTATCCTTCAATGTTCTCTTCAGAACAGATTTATTTTGCTAGGCAAAGATGTAATTTTTCTGGCAGAACAGTGAAACTTTTACATGTTAGCACACAAGATTATTTTTTCCTCTCTTTGCCATAATCTAATTGAACTTCAAAGTAAGATATTTTAACAACTCATACTTCTGTATGGCTTAGGCAGATGTTTCCAAAGCTGTAATTATTCAATAATGCACTTTAAAAAATTACAGTGTATTCCCATTAAAAGCAACTCCAACAGCTTCCAGACCCAAGGCATTAGTCAGCTGTTGCTCTCCAGTCTTCAACAGAAGCAGAACTGATTGTTTAATGAAGTAAAACAAATGTATTCCAGAGATATTTATCCTGTTGAACAACCTGTGCTCTTTAGTACCCAATTCAAACATAGATGCAATATTTCTATTATTCTGCAGAATAACAGCTTGGGTATTTCCACCAAAACTGTGCCCTTACACAACCGTGAGAAGCACAGGGGTGCACAATAGTCATGATGGAGCTCACACCAGTGCACAGGTTAAACAAACCCTCACTGGCAGCTCTGCCCTTCAGGAATATCATCGGATCACATGTACCCAAACCTCTAGGATAATAAATTACCTTTCTCTCAGCTAAATTTTTATTGGGTCCATCTGACCACACATACCCCTCTACTTCACTGTGATAACATCAGACTCACCCTGAACATTGTTCCTGTATCCCAGCCTTTGCTCCCAAACCCAGTCCATGCAAAGCACTTGACTGAACACCACACACCAACTGCACTTAGAAAGCAAGGGAACCACTTCACCAGTGTCCAAGATGTGGCTGCAGGTTTTTGTTTTGTATTTTGGCTTACATTTTTTGGGGAGGTTGCTTGGTTCTGGGGTGGTTTGTTTTGTTGTTCTTTGGGATCTTAGGTTTGCTGGGTTTTTTTACTTGCTGCCTATTTCATTATTAAACTGACTGATGTACGTAAGTTAAAGTAATGAAAAGGTAATATATGATCAAGGTTTAATTTGTACATGCTCACTATCGATCTAGAACTTCAAAAGCCTTTTGCATGAAAACCATCCTTCCCTCTGGCTTAATCCTCATGTTTGCAGTTACATCAAACTCCTTGTGATTCTGCATTTTTATCTTCTCTCAAGCAGAACTAAAAATAAATTTTTAGCAACTTAAATTCTTCAAGAGTTTGTAATGAATTATAATGTAGATTACAAAAAAACCCACAAACATAAAAAATTGTATTTATTATCAAGTGTTTGCCACTAGGCATTTAATAAAGCCAGAAATTACTTTTAAAATATTCATTCCACAGCCCAGAAGCTTTATTAAGTATGTAATAAAAATGCTACAAAAAAAAAATTCCAAGGCTTAATCACATGGAAAACATTCAGTGTTGTAACAAGAATAAATGTGAAAAACAAAGCTATAAATGTAGAAATACAGGTTTTTGACATCTATAATTGGAAAATAAGGTGATATTTTCATGTTTACAATTATATGAAAGCTTATTGAAACGGGAAACATTATTCCTGTTTATTTACCAAGGAGACAGATTAAACATGGTAGTTATTATTTAAGACTATATTTTCCAATTAAAAAATTACCTTAGTTTGAGGTACTGAAACTTTATCAACATGAAACACGAAAAATAAAAAACGTAGCTGCAACTTTCTAAAATAACCTCATTCTTTGATGAAAAATTTCAGTGACCAAATTTGTGTGTAGATTAACTGTTATTTAAAGAATATGAGTGTATTCTATAATACTTGGTTATGGTACTGTTTCCAACGTGGTTACAATACGATTACTTGGCTCTTATCTGTCAAATTACAGCCACCACTTCCATATTCATGATACCAACCTTAAACTGGTGTTTCAGTCCTGATTATTCCATCAGATCTATAGAACACAGAGTGTATAGGAAAGATTAATGGCTACAAAAGCTATCCTATACAGCCCTTGAGAGAGTAGGGGTACCTGCTGAGGTCTCAGAACAGACTGACATTAACATGTCAATTTAGTGTTTTGATGAAGGAGGAATGGCTGATTCTCTCACAACAGCAGAGCCCCAGCACACTCCCCACAGGCTGGAGAAGTGGAACATACTGCAGTTAACTTTCACTAGCAATTACCTGTGTCTACCTACGTTTGGAATGAAGACAGGAAGGAAGGAAAGGAAGGAAAATGTTGTTTTAAGGTTAGAATGGGAATTTAAAGTCAAGGTAATGGGATTAAACTATTTGCCTATGTAGAACAAACCAGAAATTAAACATTGAACAGATTCACAATCCTGTAGATGAACAAAAATATTTAAAAATTACTTTTAATGAAGAACTTGATAAGAAACGCATTCATTCTCTACATCTCCAAAAGGACCCTTTATGCTATAGAATCCTCTTGCCCCCCAAAACATTTGCTGTCTAAAGCTGATATTTCAACTGCTTTATAGCTGGGAAAACAGAAATCCCTCTACAACTTTTTGCTGTAGAGGAATTCTAACAGAAATTACCCCATTTCACTCTGGTACAAATACACTAGAATGGATCAGTATTTTCTTCTAGTGGTCTGCTACCTTGCTTCATTGTTGAGGCCCTCAGGAAGGAATCTTCTCGTTTCATTTTATCTGTCCTGACACATCGGCTGATTCTAAAGACCCTTTTAGTTTTTTATTGTTAAGAAATCCTCCATGTTATTATTCTGTACCACCCTTAAATTAGAAACCAAGAAACAGTTTTATGAAGGTGACAGCGTAAGGTTGTTCAGATTTTCTTCTTATACTGCTTTTGCACACTTTAAGGAAAAAAGTAAGCAAAGCAGTGTCTAGGGGCTGAGCAACATCCAACACATCATAGGAGGAAACAGCCCCAGCAATCAAATGAGACTTTTTTTTAACATATTGCTTCTGTCGTGACAGTAGACACCCAGTGTCTCATAAAAAGAGAAAAAAAGAAAAGTGCTTTCAAATGCTTAAGGGCTGATTCTATACTAATGCTTTAGTTCAGATTAGAAATGTGCTTTTGAAGCAAATTCACTGATCATCCCCACTTACTGCTCCTTGGTTCATATGACAGAACTGCCTTGGAGTATATTAACTTCATTCCTTTTGGGCAAGATTAAACCAGATGTGCTCGAGCTACTAAGTGGCATTCTGCCCACAGGACCAGACATTAGGGAGTGTGAAATAAAACTCTCCAAAATGCACGTAAAGGTGAACACCAGGTCCTCAACACCAACAGGCAGGTGTTTCACACTTGTAGATCTGCTTGCCACTTACTAACATAGACAGAGACTAAACTATGCAAGGAAATCTTCAGCTTTTCCTGCAGGACACATACCTTGCAACATATAAACCTATGGCCATCAAGTTTCTCCTGCACCAAACCTAGAATGATGCTCTAGACATTTTTGCCAAGACCAGGAGACTGGGCTACACTCACTGACTTTGATCCAACTCAGCACAGCCACTCAGGAACAAGTTCCCTTATGAAAC
This sequence comes from Aegotheles bennettii, assembly GCA_013398125.1. Taxonomy (NCBI): domain Eukaryota; kingdom Metazoa; phylum Chordata; class Aves; order Caprimulgiformes; family Aegothelidae; genus Aegotheles; species Aegotheles bennettii. Next base: position 173,503 of record VZRW01002441.1, on the reverse strand, counting down.
TAACTGCTATTTCCTTATGAAACATAAGCATTAGATTCAACGTGGAAATGAGAAGCACAAAGAACAACAACTTCTTGAATGTAAATCTGAAAGTGCAGCATAGAAAAAGGATGGGGTGTAATGCTTTTTGTAAGAGGTTGAAAAATAACAGCAGCATTTCCACTTTTCTCAGGGGATTTTCTCTGCAGTTCTCAGGGTCAGGGATATGAGAGACTGCTTCTCATACACAGATCATCTGAGACAGATGTCAAAACGGAAGGGGAAAAAAGAAATGCCAACTACAGTGGGGAAAAAGTCAATCCAATCCATCACTTTCTTGACTATCTCGGCCAAAGGGTGAGGCATGGAGAGTGAATTAAAAATCCCAACAGATCAAATTAAGCCCCTTGTTCTCTGTTGTAGCTGTATAGTCTTCAGATTTTCCTGGCACCAATCACAGTCTTCTCTCAGACTTTTGCACTCAGCCTTTTGCACTGTTCTTCTCCTGGAGTATTCCATAAATACGGAATTTATCAACGAAAGGCATTACAACATGGCAGTACAGAGCCAGAGATGAGGGTCCCTTGTTTCACTGACAGCAACAGGCTCCTGGAGGTCAGCACAGCCAAACATCATCTGCTGAGCATGTAGGTTTGGGTAGCCATGGAGCAACACACCCCCTTCCTGCTCACCCACCACACTAACACCAGGAGAATCCCTGCACAGGAAACATGCTCCCCACTACAATTATCAACCTCTAACAGTTACAGTTTGGCCTGTATTTCACATGTTTACAAGCCCATGCCCTAGTTCTGAACCAGTAAACTTCAGGGAACTGCTGCGTTATCACCTTGGATCCTGGTAACTGTAACACCCATGAAGTCTTGGGCTCTATTTATTCTGCAGCATTTTCACCATGGCTCAAAAGGTGTCCTTTCCTCAGGATAAAAAGGACCCGTTTCTATGATCTATTCCTGACACAACAGATCAAAGATGGGAACATGCAAATATTCAGTGCTTACCCCAGTCAATAGGAACAAAATCAGAAGTGTTGAAGAAAGCAGTTTTCCTTCTGATAGAGTTCACTTGACTTTCTAGTTGAGTAACTTCTGGCCAGAAGCACAGGCAGATGCTTCTTTGGGAAGAACCAGCTTGTATTGAATGATATCTACCAGTACATTGCTCCGACCAGAGTAGCAACCACTTTCTGAACTCAAAACACTAACATGGAAGGAAAGAAACAGCTCGTACACATGCAGATATAAATGGCTGGAGTACTGCAGTGATATGCTAAGGCTACCACTTGTTTGGAAGTGCCCTAATCGATCTGATACAATGGTATTTGTGGGGGAAGTAGGATGTAAGCAAAGAATAAGATTTCAGGTTGCCTTCTAAAACTGCTTTCACCTGTATGACCAGTTTAAGTTATTGTCGCTTTTCTTCCCAATATCGAGGTGTTGAAAATCTCAAACTGCCAAAGTTGGACTCCGGCCTAGCATCCATCTTCCTTTCTTTAGCTTCCAGAAAGAGAACAGGGGTAGTAACTGCAAGCTCTTGTAATTGGAAACCAGGTGATCTATCCATGAGGGAGAAACAACACTACACTGTTAATAGGTTTCCTCTGTTGTTAGATTCAAAAGCAAGCTTGTTTGGGGCACTAAATTGCCAATAGTTTTTCTATAGAGGAAATATTAAAGAAAAAAAGCTTTATTATGATTCTGTGAATATCCAAAAAGAGAAAAGTAGCAGTTGCTTGCAAATACTCTCCGATGTTGAATTTTGCCTACTGCAAGTAATTAGAAGTAGGAAGTTTCAGAAGCTGTTATTCCTTTTCACCACTGAAGACAGTTAAAGTTTGTAACAACTGCCATTCTTCTAGACACAAGAACAAACAAGCAGGATGTTTCCAGTGCACTGATTTTACAGCCCAGGAAACACAGGTCTAACCTAGAAGAGACAGTGGCTGCATAAAGAGAGAAAACACATATTTCTGAATTTTTCTGCTTACTAGTCATCTCATGCAGAACTCTAACAGGAACAAAGACAACATTCTCCACCACCCCTCCCTAGGACAAGGGGATATTATCTGCATCTTCACTTCTAGTAAATAAGATGCTATTTCTTCACTTGTTACATTCAGTTAAACAGTTCTGCACATAGCAACTTCTCTCAAGCCATTTAATATAGCAGTCTTATCAGCAAGAGCCAGCTTTGGCTTTCTAACAAAAATAATCAGGTTATATTCACTTAGTTCAAATGTATCCACTGTAATTTGAAGAACACTGACTTCATAAATTTGTGCAAGTGTAAAAGCATTTCACAGGTGTGATTGTGTTCATGGATCTGTGCATTATACAATTTTACTTTAACTGCTCAGAAATACTCTAGATAGTAAAGCATTTTTTTTTTCTAAAACACTTCTCCAAAGGAAAAAAAAAGAACCAAATCAGTGGTTTGTGCAGGTCCAAGTAAAGTTCACTTAGGCAATATTTCTTCTAGAAATAATGAATTCACACCTTACTCATTCCATTTGCTGCAACCAAGTGTTCAGGTAAGTGCTCCCACCACAGAGACCATTGTACCAGTTCATTCTGCATCTTCCTGCCTTCAACCACACAGCACAGGGACTCAACGAGTGGGACTCTGAGCAAGATCAAACACCAAGAAAGAGATCTGCGCTGCACTGCTTCTGATGTCTCCCCCCTCCACTGCCTTTTGAAGTGTAGCAGGAGCTTTTTCTTAAATCAAATGAACCTGAAATGTACTTACAGTCCTTCCTGAACACAACTTCAAATAGAAATGCCAGCTTCCAGGCTCCAATAGAATGACAAGATAGCACAAACAAAAATTCCTTCTTACGAAAAACATCGCAACAAATTTCAAGAGCAAGAGCAGATGCTATTCTTGTCCTCAGAGTCTAGATCACCAACTGATTAAACAGATTTTGTTGTTTGTTTTTTAAACTAGAGGGAAGGCATGCTTCTGCTCACTGAAATGGCAGCTGCAGCATCTTTTTAAAAAACAGTCCCAGCATCCCAGTTCTCTATATAAATCACAGTTTCACTAACTTTAATTTCCTAAGTGCAGCCACTCAAAACCTTATTCCCACCCCTCGATACAAAAACACTTTTCTGTTGAACCAAATCTATATCAAATATCAGGAAACAGCACCACATACTGACAATAACATTGAAAAGTAAAGTAATCAGAAAGCACTGATTTATATCCTATTTCCACAGAGCCCTTCCACTTCAAAAAAGGAAGGTAAATTCTTATCTATCATGGTCTGAATTTTACCAAGCTAGAAAGAACAGCTGAGAATGGCAGAATATAATACAATACTAGAACTTTTTCAGCACCTCTACAGTACTATATCAAGTGCTATGTGTCTTCAATTATTTCCCAGGGATCTGTTAGCAAGTTTAGAATTTTACTTAGGCATACTTTAACTCAATTTAAAGATACTATTATCCAAGATTCAGCCAAGCCAGATACAGTTAGGAGTTTATACGTGTCAGTGTATGTTATCTTACTTAGGACTAAGAGAAAAACTAAATAACTCAGTGTTAATAAACTGATGGTAAGACTGAAATGAAATCCAAGGACATTGCTCATTAAACAACAGACCCTGTATTCAGGAACACAGTCGGTGACAGTTTATTTTTATTTTGCAATGTTTTCTTTTAATTTTACTTCTGCAACTAAGACAGACCTGGCAAGAAGTATTTCAGCTTTCACACACACAACCACAGGTCTTTTCCTTTCAATAGTTCATCTGCAATTTCTATTTGATTCTCATATTATCATTCACAGAAAATTAACTACATAGCAACACACATCTGACATTACTTGTGTTCTAAAGATGATGATCTCCCATCATTCTAGGGTACCAAGCTCCCTGACCTCAGGGTAGTTTCCTTGTTCACCCACCCTTCTCTCAGGACATCACCTCACAGGAACCCTAAAAAACATAGTGAAGCTCCTTTCCCTCAGCCCTTTGCTGGACAGAGAAGGGCTTTACTACCCAAGTAAATACCAAAGGAGAAACATACTCTACTCTAATCGCCCATCAGCTGGTCACTATTTAGCACACAGATAGCAGTTGCTTCCAAGAAAAGAGGAGACGAGCAGCTCGATGAAGCCAGAGACACTGAAGTAGGGCTGGGGTACAGAAAGGAGTATGCCAGGCTGGATACTGAACACAACACTGTGCACAGGAACCATTCCACTGCACGAAGCACCTCCAATTGCAATTCTCCCAGCACACTGGTCAACTATTAACCACTATGCAAACTTTTCCAGTTTGAACTCCAAGCCTGATTATCTCTGCCTTTGCTAATTGCCCTCGAGAGGCCAACCAGGTCAGTATCAAGGTCCCTATGCTCACACACACACAGTGATGGTGGCAGTTTGCAGGCAAGTTCAGTGGTTCACCACAGGAGTTACCCACAGGAGCATTCAATAGGACACATATCACTTAAAGCATATTCTATTTGCATTAACCCATGAGCTTAACAGAGAAACTGTTGCCAGCATTATGCAGTTCACTAACAAGCAGGGAGTACTCGAGTACAGCACGACAGCAGTATCATGATTCTTTGACCACACCACATTCTTAATGACACTTGTCAATATTTTGATAATTAAAGAGCAACAGCATAAGCAACAGGACATTCGTTATCTCATAATCACAAGTCATAAGGAAAAATAGACATTGGTTCCCCCAGGTACTCAAGAAAACCATGACTTCATACAAAATAATATTTTTGAAAAAATAAGTTGGCATGTGCCACATTTCTTCATGTGGATGTCTCAAAAAGGAAGTTGTATTTAAGTTCACTGATCATTTGCCATTTTCTCCCATTTTCTGTGGATTTCTGCAATGTCTGAAAGCACTGTGGTTTTCCAGACTCCCATTATAAGAACAATTCAATAGGTTTACTTACGCATTAGGTTGTAAATGTGCTTTTCTGCAACATGTTCCGTAAACAGCTTTATAAGGTCATCTTTTAAGTCTCTGTTAAGCTTGGTTTCTATGTAAAATTTATTCTGGAAAATAAGACAGAAATTTTCAAGTTTGTTTTCCATAATAGCAAATAAAGTAAGCTCACTTTTTCCCTGACTAAAAATAGTTCAAGATTTTAAAACTGTAGAATATTTGACTTGAAAAGTGCTTCCCTGGTAACTGCATTTATACTACATAAAACAGTTCTGTACAACAAAAAAAGCCTGTATATTTAAAATTAAGAATGCATGTGATACTATTGGTAACAAACCTACTTACATACAGGCATGTGTTTGGTTATTTTCTTTCTGTATCTACAGATGTATCTTCACATAGACCCAGACTGGGGAGGTTGTAAAAAAACTTCATTTTAGAATTTAAGTGTTCTAACACCAAAATAGGGCTGGACATCATGTTTCTAACAATAAAACATTTCTACCGACATCTAAAAGTGATTAAACCATTAAAATTGGTACGTTACAATAATAAATCATCAGTACAGCTTTCCACTTGTGTGGTTCATTGGCAGTCTCAGAGAGCAGATACTCAAAATTAATCAACTGTGGAAATAAGTGATTTATTCAAACGTATATAAAACTGAACCACATTAAAATTTTTAGGATTCAATTATCTTGACCCACTAAGCATTAATAATAAATTCATCTCTTCAACCCCCAAAGGAAATTCTATTCACAGATTACTTGAGGGCCTCTATACTTAATGTACTATTTGGTGTTACTCCTCAGTTCCCAGTCCACGATTAATAGTAAGGCTTCTTGTCTGTATTTTATTCATATGTGGGTTTTCAATGCTGGAAAAAATAATCACTTCAAAATAATTCTCTTATCGTTACAACACTAACATGGAGGCAGAACAACTGAATTCATCTGGACAAGTTGTGTAAGAGAGTTAAACAGATGCATTAACGGAAAATCAACTTAATCAAAAATAACGTACTGGAACACTTCTGAGACATTTACTAGGGGAAGGGATACCTTAAAGGGAGAAAGCTTTTTCCACACGTTAAATCAAATCGTTCTCCTATTTGCTCAATCATTTAACATAACTGGAACAAGCCCTCAGAATGCTATTAGAGCAATCTTTATATTTTTTTGTGAAACCCATTCTCCTGGCCATTACCAAAACTACACACATACCATAATAAACTGTCCATGTAGAAACCACTTAAGTTTTCAAGGCAAGCATTCAGCAGCAGTTATTTACCTTTAATGAAAGCTGAACCTGTTAGAACAAAGGCAACCCAAGGGCTGAATACGTGCCCCTGTCAAAGTTTAGGTTTGTTGCAGGGATGAACAACAATCTTAAAAAGATTTTTTTTTAATTTCTAACTTCCTACTGCCAGCTCCCTCCCTGAAGTTATCCTACCAGCAGAGGTTTTATCAAGGGCTGTTACTCGTTGTTTTCCCCTCACGTGGACATGTTCTTTGAACAGAGATTGAGGGAAAGGCTCTACAGATAGAATAACCTGTCTTGTAAGGATCAGACTAATTTAATCAATGGTGAACTGCCATGGCAATAGAAAGTCACAACAACTGAAGATACACATCTGCTAGGAAGTGTTAAGCTATGCACCATACTACAGTCTTTCATCAAACCTAACTGCCTAGATCATTTCCACCTTGAGCTTCCTGACCACATACTACCAGGTACCCACTGATGCAACACACAGGAGTGACCAGAGCATCTCAGCATGAGTCTACTGACCTGGATCCAGCCTGACAATGTCAAACTACTGATCTTACAAGGTGACAGATGAAATGCACCTGCCTGAAGAAATAGCTTACTCAGTTCCTTTCCCAACCTCCAGACCTTCTTAAATTAAAAGCAGTTGGCAACATGTGCAAACTGTGATGCTTCCTTCTGTTCAAGAGCTGGAAAGCCTACACCTTAAGTTTCATAACTATAAGAGCAACAACAAGAAAAAAAAATCCCAGCAGTTTGAAGAAGAGTTACAATACAGTACTTCTACATAGGACAGCTGTAAAATTCTCTTCACGTTGGCTCACTTGGAAGCACTTTTCCAAAGAGATTTTACACTTGCATGGATTTAATTATACGATGAAAAATCACCTAACAGAAGCACTTCATTTCCAATCCACAGCACTGAAATGAGATAGCAGAAGAGCTGTCACCTTCCCCATTCATGTTAGTGGAAAAACAGGAAGATTTTCTGTATAAGATGTCACTACCTAGGCTGTGCCAGTACTTGCTGAAAAGTGTGTTAAGTCACTTAAATGTCTAATTGACAGGTAAAAGGCAAGAAGATACCAATACTATGCAAAGTCAGATATGGCATAAGCATTTCTTCTACAAACCACTGTATAATAAAGCAATCTGGCAAGCATTATGGCACATAATTGTGTTAATATTAAGAGGAGAGCAATAAATACTTGAAAGAGAAAAACCAGTTATATAAGAGTGCTTATCATCTCATCCACATATATATACTCAGATATATTTGTGTATAGACACACATAAAATGCCCTCTAGCTGATAAGCAATGAAGTGCAATACCACCCAGTAAGAACAGTATTATTTTAGAGGCAATAAAAAATTCCTAACTATGCCAAAACCACAGTGCTCATAAGTGTTATTCACTTCATGCCACAAGAGAACAGATTTTCAGCTACAACTCTAAGTATAATTAACAATTGAGAACCTATCATTAAAAAGTATAACATCTAAATACTGATTTTAATTTTTTTAAGTGAAAATATGATTTTTATTCATTCACGTGTGCAGCATACTGTGACATGTACAATCTGTCAGCATCCAGAATAACCTCATTAGATTTACGAAGATTTAGATTTACAAAGCAAACAGCTATTCGTAGGAATAAAGAACTGTGTTCTGACTTCTAGTTTAAGTTGGTTTATGTGCAGTTTCGCCCTGGATAGAACTTTTGAAGGAGCTTAAACCCACAGAATTTTGGAGGGACAAAAAGGGTCTCCATGCTTTCTTTGAAAAGCCTACTGCAGCAGTGTAAGACTGAAAAAATCCATCACCACGTGAAAAAGAAAACCACTAGTGCTCCTAGCAAAAGGAGGAAAAAGAAAACTCCCTCAATTGCAAAGTCAGCCCTCTCAACCATCATTCAAGATAAGCTTTGAAACGCACCTTGGTCACCATATACAAGCAGGTTAAGAAAACACCTTTCCTGTAGTCCCACCATTCACACACAAGAATATGGTTTGGTACATATCAGGAAAAAGAAGAAAAGTGCTGCTATGAAAGCACTAAGTCACTATGAAAACACACAGGAATAAACCTAAACCAATGCCTTTTTTGGCCACCAAGGGACAAAAACATGTTCCAGTTGTATAAAATCCTTTAGGTTTTCCTTGGCTTCCTAGATTTTTAAATATTTAAATGCATATTAAAAGTTTTCCTAAGCAGCAATATAATTATCCTTTCAGAACAAAGTTTGTCAGTGCAACTCAACAGGCTTGGAAACTCCTGATTTAAGCAATCAACATCACTACCAAAAGAGGAAAGACCTGACTGTCATCTTTGACAAAAAGGCAGAGTTCAATAATTAGTCCTCCTCGCTTAAAATTACATTGAAAGTATCTATTGAAGTAACTGCAAAGCAGTAATATATATTGTAGAATATTTAGGCTTTCGCCTCTTGCAATGGATTTTTAATTGCATTTTCTTGTCTAAAGAAAGGAAACAGCTGCTGCTGTATGAAAGAAAACTTGGTTAGATGCTACAATACAAAATTGCAACAGCAGCTGTACATAGAAGTACTTCCAAATGCACACAGAAAAAAAAACTGAGTGTAGAACAATTTTCATCCTGACTTCTCTTGAGTTATTTTCCACATCATGCACAACACTGATTAATAGATTATTTCAGAGAAAAAGTATGAGACTTAATTTGTCATAAGCCTTCAAAACCAGCCATAGAGCTGAGCCAAATCAGCACTGTGTTTGGCAGCAAGAGGAACTAACAAATTACTAACTCTCAGGCCTAACTGGAATTAAGTCACCTAAATGAGAATGTGTTTGCAGGAACAGTCTTGCTGCCTGAACAAATCACTGGTCATGCTTGGAAGAAGCTTCTCCTTTAAAATGATAGAGTAATTTCCCCTTCTTTGTTCTCAATTTAAAAATAAATTACTAGTTAACTATTCATTTTACAGATCTGTTTATTACTCATTAACCATTTTTACTACAATCAGGTATCAGTTGGACTCAAACTCTACAAAAGAAAGGATGGGATACAGAGCACTTCTCATTTAAAGATACAAACACCACATCACAACTGTGTATAAAGAAAGATATGGAAATCTATTCAGTAATTGTACCTTCTCTGGTCATATAAACAAAGCTTGTAATGATAAAATCTGTTTGTATGTCTGTCATGAACAATTTTTTTTATTTTGGTTACTGTAGTCTTAATTGTTAAGGACAGCTTTTGACCTCTGTGGTGGAAGAACCTCTGTGATAGATCTGAGCGTTCAATAAAAGTACACTCTTGGATAGCTCAACTCCATTTGTAAATGGGCATTAAATTACAAGACTGCTTAAACACCTGACTGCAATAGACAAGTCAAGGTGAAAAAAGGCTAGAATCTAAAAACTGCTGAATGCAATAAGGGGAAAAAGTATCTTCTTTGGTTTTAATGCAACAAATCCATATGGTGACACTATGCTGAAAGGCTGCAGCAAATTACTTGGTTTCAGGTGCATTCACTGAGCCACAGGACATCCTTCCAAAAGATACTGCTTCCTAAACTCTGGGGAACTACCAATGAGAATAATTTTGAAGAGTTTGAGATTTATTTAATCTGAATCAGCTTAAATATTTTTTCTTTAAAAAAAAAAGTTTCTTTCCCAACAATATTTCCTCTGTTTTTATTTCTAAGTGATGCCAATGCAATGACAGCTTCTGGGAGAAGGACGAACTTCAAGCTTAAGTTATTCATTACTACAGAAAAAGCAATAAAAAGCCTTGGCATTTTAACAAAACCAATGCAAATTATAAACCTCTTCAGAGGTATAGAGGAGTTCATAAATTACAAAATCAGCACAACAGGTAGTTATAGCCAATGGTTTCTGAACCCCTGCAAGTACGCCTGACAGTGCTATGAACATATGTTTGTCTTCACCTAGTCAATGCTCAAAATTGCTTTATCAAGTGACACAGACATTCCCAAGAGACATTTCTTTGTCTTGTCTGAATCTGTGCAATTTAAAAGCAAGAAACAATCACCTTTGTAACCTGCCAAAACTACCAAGCCAACATATAATGAGCCAATAAGCTCTCTCTGTTCAAAAAGATGTAAATAATGACCTATTTGGGAAGGCTTTTTTCCAATCAAAATAAAAAACACCTCACTCTCAAGAAAGAAATATTAGGGCAGAAACAAATGGCAAAGCTCTACATCGAAAAGCTTGGCTTCCCCTTCTCCCCACACAGCTTGGTCAGTATTGTTATGCAGGTAGCAAAACTAGGCATAAATCATAAGTTCTACAAGTCATAAGTCATTATAGTTGCATTTTATTCTTTTCACTTTCAGTCAGCATCTTGTGTATGGACATACTTTATTTGAAAAGAATTTTCTAAAACTTACCATATATATGAAAAGAGGCACAATGCTCTGCAATGCTCCCATATACTGTCCAAGAGCTACGTTAAATCTTTCAATATAGAGATCTGGAGGGCTGGCCTGCAAGAAACCGTAAAAGTCAGGTTGTAATTTGAACAAGAGAAAGATCTGGAACAGCATGGGCTATGCTTTCATAGCAAACTCCAAAAAACTACAAAGTATTTGATACACTAAGTTGACACAAAGCAAGCCACACATCATTCCAGAGTTTCTGCTATAACTCCCTCCAGCAAAACCAGTTTTCTTTGGTTTTTGCCTAGGACTGGGGCAGTGCCCAGGAAAAGGTCCATTCAGTAAGAAATACAGTATGCCTGGAACAGACTAGCATTTAGCATATGCAAATAAAAATACTTATTAAAAACCAGATCTTCGTTTTGAAAGATCTGTCACACCTAGAATCCATAACCAAATTTCAAGAAGTGCTGAGGGGTGTGCTCCGACCCCCCTGCAGGCTTTCACTCCAAGACAGCAGAGCAGGGTGGCATTAAGCTGCTGCTTTGCATCTGAGCTGGCAGTGGCACCTACTCCAGCTCCAGGGAACACCATCCTTCTGGGAAACATCACATTTTTGCTGGGTCACCTAAGGCAAAGGCAAGTATCCAGGGGGTTGAGTTGGAGGGACTATGGAGCAATGCTTCAGACAGAGTTCCACACCTGATGCCCTGCACTCCAAATCAGATCCATGAAAATCTACCACGGTGCTCAAACACACAGCATGACCCTGGAGCCCCCACACAAAAACTTTGCTACACAAAACCTGAATGTGCCAACTTTCCAATAGGCCTTGTGGAACCCATAATGACCACACTGCTACTTTCTGTGTACGCCACCATCTTTCCCAAAGAAGGAAATAAGGAAGCTAAAAAGATCTGTTCTGCAGCAAGCCAAGTTAAACTGAGAAGGGAACCAGGAAAATGAGAAGCACTGACCAGATTTTTTTGTATGTATCTATTTGGAGGGATGAGGGAGCTGCATTAGAGCTTTCAGGAGTGCACTTACACACCCAGGGATGGAAGTGGAGCTGGGGCAACACGTTCCTCCACGATCCCTCTCTCCATCCCTACCCACCCACATACAGTACTCTGCCTCTGGCCCAACTCCTCCTGCTTTCCCTACTATGGTCTTTTCAGAGGAGGAGGTGGATAGCTGCCCAAGCTTCCACTGTTCATACACACATACACACCTATACACACCCAACGACGAACTCCTGCTTGCTAACAACAAGCAAAATGTGTCTTCCCTTGCACCATTCTCCTCTCTGCCAGCACCATGCCAGAAGAGGATGGAGAATGCAGCAATGACTGGGACCCTGAAATAAAACAAGCTCAAAGATTTTCCTAAAGCCAAAGTGTCTGTGGCGTGAGAATGCTCAAGGCCAACTGCACCTGGACCACCTTATCTGAACTGAGGCTCTTTTACAAAGCAGGTTTTTCAGCTTTTGTATGGACATTCACCAGGTGCCATAAAAGAACAGTTAAAATTTATGTTTACTTTTTGCTCTATTTAGTATTTTACATATATGAAAGCTTTTTCTTCCCCTTTAAACTGGCTTCTCTTGCCTCCCTCCTTAATATGCCTAATGAACACGTGGGCAATTTTCACAGCAAACACTGATACAGAGCAGACGTTTCAGAAAGGAAAGCAAAACTGGCAAAGGAATAAAGAGCATTATTCCATATGCTGTTGCCAAAGGTTATATATGGTTATTCCTCATTTTGATCATAAGTTTTTAATCTTATTGCAGATGCAGTTCTCAGGGGTGGCCAAACAAATTTTAGTTCAAAATGCCAACAATGTATGAAAGTGGCTATGAACTCCAAGGACTCCCTTTCATATATAGTCACATATATCATTTGTTGCAAATAACATGCAATGAAATCTGCATTTCTAAGCAGTACGTAGTCCTGCTTCACTCCTTTTCAACCTCAGCTTTCAATATGGTTATACTCTCTGATTGGTATGCAGCTTGTAAGATTAAAAGAAAAAGGGAAATTCTACTTCAAAGAACATGTTAGACAAAAGGAGACCATAGCCTGACACAGGGCACCACTCTTCATCCACTGACAGTTTACGCTTCTTATAAAAAACAACAACAAAAAAAACCCAAAATCAAACATAAAAATAAACCCCAAAAACCAAAAAACCAGAGACAGAATTCTGGACAGTATGTGATTTAATCCCATGAACAGATGCTAGGCAATGGCACACAGCCATTCTGCCACAATTTGTACAGGGTATGTTAAGGATTGATATCTTTTTCCTCCACTGAAGATGAAAACTCACCTCCCAAAGCCTGTATCATGTTAAGAGAGACGGTTCAAGAGGGAACTACTGCACACTCAGCTGTCTCAGGAGAGCTTTAAGAGTCCTTTAATGGAAAGGTAACTGAAAGCTGTTAACCACCACCATCTTGTAACCAAGTGGAAAACAACTGCTCTAGATCACGACAAAAAAGCTAAGAAAAGTCCCGACAGTTTGAGGGGAAGCACTCAGTGTTGGGTAAGTATCACGCCTCGGTCTTAACCTCTGGACTGCAAAAATCACAGGGTTAACTGCTTTACCAGCATGAGATGTTACCTTTCAGTTCTGTTCTCCTGTTTTGTAAACTAACAAAAAACCCAAGCCAAAGAGAAACCAGTAATAACATTTTCACAACTCATCTATGAATCATCATGATCTGTGTGGGGAAAACAGAACCATCTGTTTTCTGTTCATTAGTGTGTTACTGTATGGCTGCTAAAAACTGCTAGACTGAAATCCACTCCTTGCTTGAGCACAGGAACTTTCTCCACATCTCTACATTCACATTAATAAGACAGTAATTGGAGCAGGACTAGCTTTACATAAACTACATTAACTTTATAAACTAAAATGCAGTATGCGACACCAAACTCATGAGTAAATAGATGTTGCGAAGATTCTTCTATTAAATGGCCATCATTAGAGTAGAATTTCCATTTAAAATCTAGATTTATTCAGCTATAGCTCTTACAAAAAAAAAAAGAAACTGCTTAGGCTGACATTTTTCACTCTTGGTGCTAGTCCAGAAAAGATAATGCACGCATTCAGCTGTTTTTAATTACAGGGGGAAGGGCAGAATTAAGAATGACATTTAATTCTTACAACCTCCCAAAAAATATTAAGTCTTTAAATCCGTTCCTATCTGGGATGTATTACAGAAGCTATTCAAAGAAAAAAAAAAATACACTACTAGCCTAAGGTCTTCCAGGAAGGAAGACAACCCTTCATTCCTCCACCCCCGATTCTGAATCCTGTCATACTGTCAATTCAACTTTGTTGCTTTAAGATACTCTGCATGGGGAGACAGCTTAAACCCTCTCCTACATTTGCTCTCATCTACCAGTCACAGGGGTAAGAACAGTTTTCCAGTAGCAACTATAGAGGGTGTCTGTCCACGGGAGCACTGAAAGTTTGGTCAGGTTTCTCAAATTGTGATGCAGTTGCATTTGCTGAACATCTTCAGGTTGGTTTTGAGTTGACTATTTCTTAGCATAAAATACCATGGCTGCTGTTAGAGGTGATGTTAAAGACATCACTTGATCTCCTTACACACCGTAGTGGACATCTCAGCACAAAGAGAAATGAGAAGTAACAATAACATTTGAGAAAGGATAACATGTAGGACATCTTTAAGCAAAACAAGCAACTAGAGCCCCAGTATACTAAATTACCCTTCCCCTGTTTGAAATCTAATATCTAGGCATTTCAATGAGCTTGCAGGCAAGAAACTGGATACATTAAAAAGATGTGGGTTTTTTCAGTTTGAAAACCAGTTTGAATATCATTCTTTGACTGAGCATAAGAACGAAACCAGAAGACACGCTGCTGGCTCAAGACAAATCAGAAATGGCCCACAAGAAAGAAGCAGGGACACCAGCTCTTTGCTTGAGGAACACCAAGTTAATCTGTTTATGAATAGTCGTCTGGCACAACCGGCAATATATTCAGTAAAGCTCACATTCCTATGTTGAACTGGCAGTTCCATTTTCCTGGGAACATGCTCACTGCCAAAATGCCAGCACACGTGCTGCAGCATCTCTCCCACGCCTGCCAAGTGGAAAGGGAGAGTGGCTATGACTACACAAATTAACCTGCTATTCATCTAAGTGGGCTGAACCTTTAAAACCAGTTTTTGTTCTTTCTCAAGAAAATATAATTTGTTTACTTTGTCTTGCAGACCATTTATGTGATGCCTAGGTCTACCTCACTAGACAAAGGTACTATTAAAACTTTTTACAGAAAACAGTCATCAAGCCTTTGATTCAAAGCCAATTGATTCAAGCCAACTGATTCAAAGGCTGACTGTGTCTTCCTACTCAAGCCTGTACTCAAAGATGCTCAGCATCCTGACATGCTCTTGTGTAATTGTCTCGGAGCAGGGTAGCAGATGTAGCCCATATTTCCATTTCCACTCTACATGTTTGTAAAACAAAAAGACATTGTATCTAAGGGCCACCAAAACTCTGTTTAACAGCAAGAGTTCTTTAGAACCTTTTCCATTTAGTAAATATGAGTTCATTTGTGCCCTATTTACTTACATCTTTCTGTAATTATATCAGAGTCTACAGCACCCAGGGTAGTGTGACAAGGAACTAAAAGTGACTGCAGGAATACAAGCCTTTTCAGAAAGCTGCAGGCAAGGATGCTTCTCTCACATTAGCTTGTTCATGACAATGTCATTTTTAATGGCAATTCTGGCAATATGGTGACACCTCTACCTCAAGTCAAAAGCCACCCTTTCGATGTCCACACTTCCGACACTTCTGATTTCTGCCACCTGAGTTATAATACTGATCATTCATTTGATCTTATTCAATTCAGTGTGATTCACAGCAGTAAAAGCTTGTTTCACACACGATTAAGCAACGTTCCCCTAGCAAAACCGATAGATAAACGGCTCCAGCACTGGATCTTTGGGGTATTTTTTCCCCTTTTAAACATTATGGACCAGATAAATGGCTAGTTTGAGACTCCTCTTTAAAAGAAACAGATTTCACGTATTTAGTAAGAAAAGAGCTAGGAAATGCAAGTTCTCAATTTCCATTTTCCACGTCTATTTCTGATCTTTTCTATAGGCAGAACATAGAGGAGCCAGATCTGTTTTCTACATAGGTGTCTGAGAAACTATCGCAACTACGAAAATTACTTCAGGGAATCAATTAATTTCCCATTAAAGAAAGCTGATTTGAGTGTTATTTCTATGCTACAAGAAATGAGACATGAATCACGAGGCCAGCTTGCTCTCTCATTTGGCTACCAAGTCAGACAATGCCCACACAAACAGTGTAATAACAACAGGCTTCTTCACGTAGATAGAGTATGCAACCTGGCTATCGTAAGTTCATTACTAAACCTACTCGTAACTTCATTAGCAATCTGATTTATTAAGGTTACACAAAAAAACCCAGCCACAGATGATGTTGTCAAAAGTTCTCTTTTACAGACTGGCGTAACTGTTCAATTACAACATAGCACTACATAAAGGTAATGTGATCACTGGCTTACTCTGGAAGGAAAGCAAAATACACTTACAAAATGACCCGAGGTAAAATTATCTTAAAGTATAAATATCAAGAAGTGCTATGAGGTGATGCCCAGTACATAACCAGCCACAGTCAGTCGTTCAGTTCTACCAGTCCCTCAAAGCACGACCTGGATGCATTTTTATATTACCCTGACTACATGCAAAGCTCACAAGGTAAACATGACAAGCCACTAAAACTTCATGCTTTCACTCCTGTAATCAGGAGAAATGCTGGAAGTTACACAACTGTCTGTAAAAGACAAATAAGGAAGTTCAGAACCTAATCTGAAGTTTGGAGTGAGGCACCTGGAGGTATCAGATTAATGTTTCAGAAAGAATTGGGGTAGGCTCCTCACCACTGGATGGCAAAACTCCACATAATCACAGGGGACAAGTGGAAGATAAACATGAGACAGGAATGAAGAAAGAAAAAGGCAGGGAAGGAACAGGTTGTTCACAGCAGATATTGCTGACGTATTTTTAAGAACAGATGGCACGGACAGTGATGTGATACAAGGCACTCAGTTCCCACAGACTTAGCAGTCCTCAAGGCAGCAGAATGGCTTTCCAGGGAAACAATAGGTGAGAAGATATTTTCATACACTGCACCGACTGGTTTGAGAGCTGACACCACAGAAGGCTGAGAAGCTGCAAGGATTAGTACGAGGCAAGAAAGTTTTCTGGCATTGCACAGCGAAGACCCCAAATCTGCAGGTCCTGGGGGCCACACAGAAACCGTGAAAATTATCTACCAACACACCAGTGACTGCTTATACCAGTCATGTTCATCATTAAAGTAAATACACACATACATACATATCTCAAGGCATAACGGAGGAGAAAAACCCCAAGCCCTCTGGAATGTTCAAGAGTCTAAGTCCACTATCAGCCATTGGCTCCAAATTTAATCCAATGCTTTTCGACAGATGGAACTGCAGCAAGAAATTCTGGTGTTTTAGCTCTACCACTTCTGTTTGATTCAAAACAGAAAAAAATGCAAGCAAACCAGTGTTTATTTACTCAAAGAAAGACTGATTCTCACTTACTAACTTCAATGAACACAAATTACATACAGTTAGCGACCTGAGTTGTTTCTGGTGACGACAAAAAAAAACCCAACACACACCAACAAAAAACAATAGATCCCTTTTTCTCTTTTCTCTAAATAAAAATAGGGTACAAGATGACAAAGAATTGTTTTTCAGCTTTCAGTCATTTCCTAAAGGAATTATTGAGGGTATTCTAAGTGAAATGAAAACATTTCACTGTGCTTGCACAAAAAAGCTACTTTTGTTATGGGCCACCTCAATGCCTCAGTGCATTTTGATTGTCAGTACTTAAAAGTATTTACCAGTGTCTTTTGCTGCAGAGATACTTAATGGGCAGAGTAATTGATTTTAAATTACTTTATCAGAGTGCATAAGAATAAGGTAAGCCAGAAACACTAGTGCTAATGCAAATATAGTTTTATTCATTTTAAAAAGATGCATTTAATTTGAAAGCATATGCCTGTGTATCCACCCTACCTCATACACCTGAATGACTCAGCACTTACCCACAAACTGCTGTCATTATTGTAAACCACAACATAATTGGCTATGCCTATTATCAATAAAATGTTTCCAAATAAAGCATCTTGGGAAAATCATCTGCATACTACAGGCTGAACAGACAACAGGGAACATGTTCATTTGTGTTTTCGGCAGCCATCCTTTTTTTTGTAAGCACACAAAATTCAAAATTCTGATCAACCCAAGAATTATGGACATTTAATTCTCAATTACTAAAAGCTCCACATGGCAAAACTCAGCCTTACTAATGCAGAAAAACAGGTCAGACATTGATTGCAAGCAAGGAAGGCAATCCTTGCTCAGTCTTTCCATAATCAAAACAGCCCGAAGAGAGGATCATTTACTTACACACATAGTAGGCAGAGAGCTAGAAACGTCTTGGGATATAGGAGGCCCCATATCAAAGAGCTGATGGTCTGATAACAAGCAATTAATCTCATCTAAACATACTACTACTCAGCAGGCAACAGTCACTGCTCTTAACCCATCTAACAGGCAGAGAATACAACAGCCCACCCACATTTTCATAATGCCTCTCCCACCACTGAAAATTATTCTTTTTTTAGGTGAAAATCTGTGAAGTAGACCTTTGTGAGTGCACATGGTGACAAACACCAATGCCACACAAAGGTCTTGCAGCCCATAAGAGCAGAAGCTACACAGGGGCTGAGCAGGCAGTGTGTGCATGGGACCCCAGAGGCAGCACCCGAGACACCCAAGAGCTCACCACTCTGCTGGCTCAGCTGAGGCCAGCTGGTTGGGCAAGCTGAGAGCTGAGCAAACAGAGAGGAAAAAAAAATACAGAGAATTTCTGCAGCGAAAACCATGCAGGAAGAAGATAAACTCCAATAAGGGCAGAACCATGCAAGAGCAAGCCTGACCTGAAGTGCTCCCACTTGTACTATTTGGCATCTGAGAGTTTTACTGCTTTAGCTGTTACTGAGTGGTTCTTGTAGGAAACAGCTTGCTCTGGCATGCTGGTTACATTCATACATTCTGCAATCTGCTGTTGCACTTAATCCATTAAACTGTTGCACCTCTACATAAAGAAGTTGCTTGGCTTGCCCAGAATGAGGCATTGCATTTGCCTATCATTTCATTTTTCATGATCATCTGCCTCCTCACACACCCCAACATTCCTGCTTATATTGGGCTACATTTCCATCTCCGCATGTAAAAAAAGAATAAAAATTATCTAGCATCAAATCACACCTTGCCACTCAATCAGAACTCTGCAACTAGATTAACTATTGCTGGCAGGTGGAATGAGTTTATGCCAGAGAAAGCAAAACACCACACACTCTGCATTAAAATGATTCGCATATATAAGGGGGTTTTTTGTTGTTTGTCTGTGTGAACCAGAACCCCCCAAGTGACCAACATTTACAAAGCAATTTGCTGTTGTTGCTAAGGTAAAGAACGAGCACAGCATTTTCAACACAAAATCCAAGTGACTGAGTGGATTAAGACCAAGGAAACATCAGGATGTTAAAATATATTGTAGAAAAGTAATTTCTTAAGAGTAAATTCCACAACCGGCAGTTAAAAGAGTTTCTTTCCAGGACCATTTTCCAAAGGACATCAGTTTTACTTCAAGCAGCTCAAAAAGATGGATTTACTGTCCAACACCAAAGTCACCTTTGTGTCGGACAAAGCTCAGGTCACACACTCAAAGATGGTATCGTGTTATATCACAGCCCTCTCGCCACAAGGTGTGTCTAACCCACGTAAGGAAACTTAGGCAAGACAAAGATTGCATTAAGCAGTTGTCTCAATTACTCTTTCAGCAGCTGATGGCAGAAGGCAGCCTTGTTTTTAGGCAGAAGCACTTAATGCACATGTGTGTTGCACATATGCTTGGGAACTTCAGAAGAAGCAATCAAGGATTACCACAGAGTAAAGAATCTGGGGTATTCCCAAATTCGAAGCAAAGTAATGCAGTACACTAACATGGGATGTATCAGAAGAACTGGCCAAACCTGTACAGCTGCAATGATTCATAGTTCTCATGAACAGAAGAAAAACGCACAGGCTGCACCAGCTCAGCAGAACCAGGGGAAGGCTTTATTTTAAATACTATGTCCATCTAACCAGTTTTTACAGGATAGTAAGGCTGTCACTCCACAGAGAATAAAGAAATCATAGAAGAGAAGAGAAGTAAAGAATCCAGCTCAAGATGACATAGTTTTTTTATAGTTAAAGACTCCCCAAAGACCGTGCCCATTAAATGCAGGATGGTTATTTTTCTTAATAAGGAAAGCAGCAAGAAGAAAATAGTGAAACAAGAAAGACATCAGAGCAATCACAGTGCTATATTTTGATGGGAATGTACGTTTAGCCACAAGTACCTGATACGGTTAAAAGTAGTTTGACTGCTTTTGACTGATAGAAATTAGTTATCAATTGTTAGAAGCACTGAAGGAGCTGCTGTAGTTTAGAGTTCCTTTGTATTTGGCATCTCTACTTGATGCACTGCAAGTCAGTACAGAACTCAAACACCAGTTATGAAAGTGACAAAAGCTGTAGGGAAGTGAAACAGCATTGCTGCTGCAGCAATGACAATTTCAAGAACATGTCTGGAGAGTCTAGCCTGAAAGGAATTTTCAACAAGGAACACACATGAAAACAAACATGGATGCACAAATAAAAAGCAGAGAAGGATGGGGATATACAAACTATATTAGGACTGCTGTAAACCACTGACATCTAGAGATAGGCAAGAAAAATGCAGAATAAACTGTAGTACAAAACCTTCATGTGCAATAATTCCTAATTTATACTTCACAATTTGTATTTCATTCACTTCAATTTTTTCCTTTAGATTTTCCCTTTTGTGCTGCTTGTAATGCACAGGGATCATAAACAGTTTTTATAGATTAACACAGCAATGACATTCATCCATGTCATGTGCCCTGATCACATTTCAGTGAAGCATTTACATCTTCGATTATACTGTAGATTTTCTGTTCTTTGATTCTATATTACATATTCAAGATTAGCCACTGCTCTCCATGTGGTTCAGATCTCTAAGGCTAATCAGTGTCATACAGTTGGATCTAGTAGCTGGTGTTCTGTCTGACAGCCAGTTAGCCAATGAAGTCCACAATTCAGTAAACTAGTGTAAATAGGTCTTAATGACAATCCCCTCCACGGGCCATCTACATGCTCCTCTAATATAATCACAGATCCCAGAAAGACAGAATGAGATTGTGCAGCTTCTTACCTGCAGCTCCTTTGAGACTCTCTCTAAGTGGTTAGTTATCTTTTTTATTAGGTCACTATACATCTGTTCCGAATGCTGCTGGCATACACACTTATACACACAACTGCAGAAACAAATATAGGAACAAACAATGAACTTACAACAGTTTGCAATGAAGGGTAACAGACTTCAAATTATTTTGTTCAAGTCTCAATTTAGAGGATAATAGAGTTAAATGAACGACTGCTGAACTTCTAAATACAGCCCTAGGCTTGGAATGAGCTCCAGCAGATGCTTAAGTCTCCCCTGGAGGCCCCAGTGTGTGTGTCCCATTCCCCCTCCCAGACCTCACTTTAGCTTATGAAGTCTCTTAACAGTGCACTTCAGAACAGCAAGGGTAATTCTGTCAACAGCACACTCCTAATTTTGGCTTTTGTCTCTTCTATGTGAGTGATCCCTTCATTAAAATAAGCAGGTTTAATGATTATATGCATATTCTAGGGCTAAACCCTTTTTTTTAGTGTTTAGGATTTTTTCTAGGGCAGCACTGACAAGCAGTCATAGAAGCTGCACCAAAACTGTGCTGGCATTTTAAAGAGAAATAGCAAAAGTTCTAAAATTGCAGATGCAAACATGTTACTCCATCCTTTGTTACTTAAATTCTAAGAAAACTCTACATTTTCATAATAAACTAAGATGGAGAGAAGGAGCAGAAATACTTGAATTCCACATTTCACAGCTTGGCTGTATTAACTCTGGTCTTCAGAGTCACCTTTGTTTAAGAACATGTTATTGCTGTCCTACTCCAGTGTTACATATCTGCAAAATTAGGCTATGTATTGCAAACATATTTACCACAGTTGTAAAACACATACATATGTTACTTTCAGCAAGTAGTTACATTAAAGTAGTCATCACCATCAGGACTAACACTATCTGTACTGAGCAGCTTTTACTCTCTCAAGTGCTCTCATTCTTTGAAGTCAGTATTTTGAAAGCTAGCTGCCAAAAATCAAGAGGCACAAGGAAGAATTAACCTGGTACCCTGGGCAAGCCAAATCTCCTCCCCACACCTCTGTTCTGCTCCCCTCACCCTCCATCCCTTTGTAGAGGACCGTGGCAGCAAGCAATTTAGGCCAGAGACTGCTCCTCAGAACATGCATGGACAAACTAGCAAGGACCAGACCCCAAACCTGAATTCTGCAGGTTTTTAATAGCACCAAAAGCCTAAAGCTATGTTACAGCAACACCATGTCTCTGTAGGGGAATTGCACCATTCTAATTCTCTACTCAGAAGGTGGTACAGTGACAAACAATCTGAAAAGATGGGTTAAAACAACCATAGACTATGGTTCCATAGACTATTGGAATTTCCTAATGCCAGTAAAAGGTGAGGCACCAACTCCAAGCCTGTAGGGGCCAAGACAGTGCTCTCATTCAGTAACTGCCACCCTCAAAGTTTTCTGGAAGGAAGTTTTACAAGTGGATTATCAGCACCTTTTAGAAGTTTGTATTTATTCCCTCTGACAACTTAAAAAAAAAACAAAAAACAACCTCCATCCCTATGCAAAGTCTACTCATTTGGCAAATCATGTTACTTCTTATAAACCAAAAGACACCCCATACCTCTCCTACTATTCTGTTTCCAAAATAATTTATTATCTCTAGTTTGGTATTATTTAAATAACTGTCAAAGTCATCCTGTTTCTTTCACATGAAGTCTCCCAATTCTATTTGGGAATAAGCAAGTGCAAAAGACATTTTGCTGTGAAGCAGTAACAGCAAAGGTATCAGTTTAATCTGGATCAAAGAGAGAAACACTGACAAGAAAAGCCAAGCTGATTTTTGTGATCTCTTACAAACCAGACAGCTAGGTAACAACAGCAAATGGCTCTGTGTGTGTTTACTCCATAACTAACCAGGGTAGAGCTACTTCCACAGGTTGACCACTTAATCTGCAGCAACATCACTAAGCTGAACTGTAAAGCACACCCCTGCTTAGCCTCAGCTACAATACTGCTATCCCTACTTCTGCAACACATTCTGTAGCCAAACACCAGGCCTTGTGTGCATGTGCAGAGTGTGTTTATATTTTATTTTACACTTCTGTTTAGAGGTTCCTTCCCCATTTCAGATCCTGTTTTCAGTTCCTGATTGTGAGCTGATCCTGTGAATCATCCTTGCCCTGCAATTACCCAACAGAAGTCAGCAGCTTGTTAGCCCTTTAGCATACCCAAACACCTCAGGAAAAGGAAGACCCAAAGCAGGACATTAGAAGGTTAAGCTTCATTTATGGAGAGGGGTGAAGATCCAATATCTCTAAGTTGCCTGGAAGAACAGCAATCTAATTGCATCGTACCTGGGAGGGAAGCTGCAACGGCTGCCAGAAGTACAACTCAGCTGCTCACACTTTCCTCATCTCAAAGTTCCCTTCACATCTCTCTGTCAATATATTTAACCCTCTTAATAGGAAGCAGCCATGGACAGGCAGACTTTGGAGCCAAAGATGGAAACAGTCACTAATCACACTGATTCCTTATGGGTAAACTGATCCATAGCAAGTAACTGCATACACATCTCTGAAGTTATCTCCTAGCTTTCACAGCTGTGAAGCAGACACCTACAGTTATCACTGATCCTGTCAAACAGTAGTTTGGGTATCTAACAACATATTTTGAGTTTGCATTATGGGAACCATGATTCCTTCAGTCAGCACAAAGACGATCAAAAAGACCACTGTATTTTCAGCTCAGTTTCACTGTAAAAAAAATATAAAAGACACGTAGCTGTTTGAAACCACTTCAAAAAACACCCCGTTTTCAGACTAAAGAACTAGCCAAGGGGAGCAGAGAGGAACTAAACCTCAACTCTGCTACAGACTTTCTGAAATACTCCAAGCAAGTGTCATCATTAAACTCAACAAAAAAAAGCTATTTTTCTTCCATCCTCAATCTGTATTGTCTAGATTCCAAGTCAAGCAAAAGAACATTCTCTAAAATAAAATAACAAAAAACCCAACTCCTGGTTGGAGAAGGTTGGGTCAGAGTAATTACATCTAGAGATATAATTTTTAAAAGAAAACTTAAAAAACCAACACACTAGCTTTACCAATAATACTAAACTAGAGACAATCTTCTATTTTGGTAAAATACATGCAACAGACATCTGCACATGGCAATGCCACATGGTTTCACTCTGATATGTAAGGATTATCTAGGAGAAGCTTGAACCCCACTATTCCTTTAATGCATAAAACTGTTGAGCAGTAAAAAGATGGCAAAGAAACTGCAGTTACCTGAAAACCCTAACTAGGTACAGATCTACTCTAGGTACTAAAGCATTAATTTTGCACACCTGCTCTTTATCAGAGATGACTGAGATGACTCCTGCTGACAGCTGTTTGCACATCAGGGATCTCAAGCTAGGAAAAACATTTTGATTACTTACACTAAAGCTGCAAAATGTGTCTCAATTCAAATTTACCATCTCCGTTACTGATACAGATGCTGATGTCTGAATCTTGGTAACAGCAATTCCAAAAGTTTGGAGAGGAAAGAGGAAATTTATTAAAGTTTTTAACCAGAGTTAAGAGGGAAGACTGAACACCTGGCTCTGGTTCCCTGATCCAAAGTTTCAAACTGGAGAGACAAAGCAGCTAAGAGCAAGTGGGCAGGAGACAACAGAGCTGAAAGCCTCTAAAAGTGGCCACCAGTGACTGAGCTCAGTGTTATTTCATAGAGTGAAACACCATGGTAAAGCAAATGAAGACAGCAGGCAAGGGCCAGTAGTTTTAATGGCATCTTGGCCAGTAAATGCAGCAGCAGCTACCCCGTTTCCATCCTATTTACTGACACCCTCAACACTTGTCACCTACAGAACAAGAATCTCCATTTCAGCCAATCTCTCAAGAAACTGCCAGGTCTCTGAAGGATTTAGTATTTTGATTTGGAGCAGCAGTGTGGTTTGGAAGCAAATCCCCTCACATCCCCACTATGGTGCACGAGCGTGGGCTGCAGGGCATCTCTGCTGTGTGACTAGAGCCCTTCTGAAGCCAAGTAAACTGCAGCTTCAGGCCAGGTACCAGTCAAACGCTTTCCAGGCAAGAATGGAGATAGAAAGAAACAGCAGTCCTTCAGAGAGCCTCTGCCTGTACGTGAGGTGGGACAGCTGGGCAAGGGGGGAAGTCAGTTCAAATCTACCTGATGCAAAAAATGACAGTTTATATGGACAGACCTTGGCACCAGCTGCCTCTATTTACTTCTGCACCTCTACTGCACCAAACTGGTTCCTAATAGATGTGACAAAGAAGCCTTTTCGAACATTAAGTCAAACACCTACCACGTCAGTCTCCTCTTCCCCTTTAAGTAAAGGGATGTTGAGACTTTAATACGTTTCTTAATGTAGTACACTAAGCAACTGTGGTGGAGCTTACTTTAATGTTAATGTTTTCAGCACTTATGTGTTTTATTTTATCATTTATTACTGTTAACATGGGACATCAAGATATGTATCTATTATTCACTCACTCAAACCATTAAACAATATTGTACTTCACATAACCTTACCACTTCCTTCCTCATAAATACAAAATCAGACATATGCATAGGCTGTAAGATGAACATTTAACTGTAAAGAAAAAAAATAATGCAGCACTTAAAATATTTCCTTACCTGTATATTTGTTCATAGGAGATAGGGATATAGTCACCAGGACTCTGAGTTAACAGCTGATCTATGGCACTGTCCAACTTTGGCCAATATGTGCTCTTATAGTCTTCAATTGTTATAACATTCATTACTATAAGAAAAAGACAAAACTACATTTAGTAACTTCAGGTAAAAGATTAGAAGCAAGTGAATGCTCTGCAATTGCAGATCACACCAATAAGCTGGCCAAAGAAACTGGGAATGGTTCACTTCCACTAAGATAACCTCACCTAATACTAAAGCCCAGACTTGAATTTGTACCTTTTTATTTACAGAAAGCGAAATAAAATCAGAAAACCTGCAAAATCAGTGCTTGGATATTTCCTACAGGCCCAAGTAGCAGGGAAAAACAAACTCCTGGGAGTTCTAGCATGACAATATAATAACAATTTATTAAAAAGAAATGAAAATAAAAAAAGAGTAGTTTGTTAGTTAGTTCACATTAACAAATTACACAACTTTTTGTGAGTCCAAAATCAACAACTGACACTGGGTCCTCACAGGCAGGAGCACAAGCTGTGGCCAAGACTGGTAGTTTTCTGAATGCTCCTTCCCAGCAGACACATTAATTTTGCACGTCTCAGGTGGGACCAGCAGCTTCCTTGGCCTAAAAGCTGATGCAATTCCCTCTGCCTTCAATTGCAGTTAGGCTCCTGGGCAACTTTTTAGGATCAATTCCCCCTCTAGCATGCATAATACTACTCTTTTTCCAGGTAAGATCAACACAGGGAAGAACAGAAGAGTTCCCTGTGACTCCCTGATTTTCCTCCCGAGCTTCCCAACTGTACTCTCTTGCACAAGCCACTCACTGTGCCTTCACAGACACAGAGGAGTTTTAATCTCCCTCTTTACAGGGGGGATTTCTGAACGAACCACACACACACTCACAGGACTACCTTGCTGGCTTGTCACAGCACCACAGCTTCACTGCAGCCACTCAAAACCAAGCCCTCAGTCAGTGGCAGCACGGGGCATACATCATACCAAACCTATCCAGTCCAGGAATCCACCCGTGGGCCTGGGCTGTATGGAATACAGACAGTTCCCACCCCAAACAACCCAGTTTAGACATGGCACTGAAAAGAAATATTTTTAATAGGGCTGCATTTTAAACACATGTGTAGATGTAGGCTGACTGCTGGGCTCGAGGAGCAGGATTTCTGAGATGTTATTTTCACAGGGGGTTGAGAGGAGCTGGGTAAGTCACATTTGGCAGCATTATGGAGAACAATTCTAGGGAAATACAGCCAAAACAGTAACCAGGGGTAAAAGCAGAGTATAAAGAGAATGTGGAATAGAGTGTATGAGACCAGATAGTGTTTGAATGCTATCTGTAAGAGCAGGAATTACAGATTCCTGTTGTGTTTCTTTTTAGGGTATTTCAGCCAGAAACCTTGCTTACAGAAGAACATTAGTTCTAGCCCTCTCATCACCCAGCTCGCCACTGGTTCACTTTTGTTTCATACCTGTTAGAGAAATGAACCTGGTTAACACAGTGTGTGTCTGACTGGTGACAGCTCAGCACCCCCAAGTGCTGCAGGATGCTGTCCTGACACTCCAATCCGCCACCTGAAAGCCTCACACTGTCTGCTAACAAGGTGATAAAGGTTACAGGTCCAGCTACACAACTACCAGGATGTAAGTTAACATGCCCAGCATGTCAGCTCCAGGATGCAGAAGCACCGGGGCAGTCAGGAACAGCACAGCACCTGCCTGACACTAAACTCACCCCTTATTCATCTGTCTCGCAGTGACTTGATTGAGTTTTTGTCCCTTACAGAGCCCAGGCTCTGGGCAGATTTTCTCAGGAGCAGCTTCACTATTCACACTTACACTCAGCAGCAAAATTTGAGCATCTGTATTTTCCTCTGTTACTCCCAAAAAGCTGGGTCTCCACAGAAAACATTAAACTGAAATCAGCATAAAAATTAGACCAGGTCTTGATTTAAGATTTCAATGTATAATCACACCCACATCTGGTTTAACATATTAAATGAGCTCTACTCATTTGAAAGAAAACAGTAAAGTAAGAACTGAGAACATGGCAAAATAATTTTTTAACAGGCTGCTGAGATGTGAATTTATTTTTTTTACAATATGGAAAAAGAAGTAAGCAGTAGTAGGAAGGTCTGCCCAGCAGAAGTGCTGCCCAGGTAAAGGACAAAATGCTTTTACGGACAGCCCCAGGAGACTGGCATAGGGAACACTGATGAGTTCAAAGTAACATTCTAGAAAAGCTTCATTTTAACTGAAAAGACTCTTACAAGTATTATTTCATTTGATTTCCACACTTCAGTTCTGAAACCAAGCCAACCATAATATTTATATAGTTAAGAGTCCCAGGAGTGAACACTCACCATTCATTCAGTGAGTGACAATACTCACTATTGTCCACTGAAAAAGCGTTATTTCTATTCCTCTAATCCAGAAAACAATTTATTTTTTAATTTTAATAACTGTAACAAGCTAGTAACAGCCTTTTTTTCTGGCAGTGCTTATACACACCCACACAGAGCTAAGGACGCCTTAAAGAAGCACCCTCCAAATACAAACTCTGCAAGAACAACCTCAAGACCATGAAGGGAAGGAATCACGCACACCTATCCTTAGAGAGAAAAATCAGGCTGCCCTTTTAGAAACTTCTTCAATTTTTTACTTTTCCATCTCTTTAGGATGTCGTTGTTCATCCCCACATCACGTTTATCCCCAACACTAGGTATTCAAGATTTAAAAATATTTGTCCAACAGCCTCTATTTCCAAATCACAAGGAAAGGGCAATACTAAGAGATGGGTTGTTTTTTTTCATTTCCTTGAGATTTAGGAAGTTTCTGGGAAGTGGCATAGACATTTCGTGACAAAGCATGCCAGAATGCATGATTTTATCCAACTGCAGCAAGTTTGGGGTGGGGCTGGGAGAGAAATCAGTCTGATCAAAGGGAAAGGAAGCAAATATTTTCCAGCGAATTACAAAAGACTTCACAAGTAAAGCTTGAGGAGCAACTGCTGCTTTTTCACATACAGAACAGTTCAAAAGAAAAACTGCTTAAGTCAGATGCAGCAGTGAAACCATTTAAGTGAAAAAGAATATGCATGAGCATCGTACCCTAACCTAGATATTTCAGTATCATAGCCATAATTGAAACATAGCCTGCTCCAAGCTATCGAATTCTTTGATATCAACTTCAATCAGAAAAATGGCAAAAAACACTAAGTTTTAAAACAACAAAAACAAGTCCAAAATTAGGCATACGTCCCCCTTGAAACTGATATGAAAAAAACTTAAACACACACAGCCCAAAAAAAGATGCTGGAACAGTAACAGGGACATGATCTGAAAAATAAAACCATTTAAAAAAATAAATTATACTGTTGGTTCTGTTATTTAGATGAGACAACTTAACCTGAAAAGCTACTCAAAACGTTTACTACATTGACATATAAAACACATCCTCCTTTTAAAACTACAGGTAAAAAGCAGGGGACAGAGTGGGACAACCTACTGTCAGGTAAGCAGACATCGGTCTGCCAATTATCCATCATCTATTCTGAAAGTGAAAATCAAAGAGAGCAGCTACGCATCCTTCAGCAGCTTTATTTCACCCCACAAAGTGGCATACATGAAGCTTTACTGTTTCATTAGCAATGTGCCCTACAATCCTAAACCACTCTGTACAAAGTCTTCAAGCAGATGCCCGAGACTCACCCACAGCCTTGCAGCTACCACTGAGGCTCCACGCTCTCCTTCCCCTCAGCAGGCTGACAGCCTGATTTCACTACACCCCCTGCTGACACAGCCCAGCATCCACCACCACGTTTATGAGTCCACCCTGTAGTTGCTTTCATTTCTCTTCTATTTTTATTAGATGTTTTACAGCTGGTCAGTGAAAGTAACATTGAGCTTTTCCTTCATCCATGTGCTTGTGCAGTGACGCGCTCACACTGCACCTCCTGATTTAAATCCACAACTG
Organism: Aegotheles bennettii; assembly: GCA_013398125.1. Lineage (NCBI taxonomy): Eukaryota > Metazoa > Chordata > Aves > Caprimulgiformes > Aegothelidae > Aegotheles > Aegotheles bennettii. The sequence goes on along the minus strand of VZRW01002441.1, from coordinate 143,891 downwards.
ATTCAATGGATGTGTCAGCACCCAAAGTCACGTGTACGTGCTCACCCTGAACAGGACTGGCATCAAACACATTTATAGCCATCCTTGCCTGAGAAGGATGAAAAAAAAACAAGAAGGAAAACTCTTATTTCTTCATCACAACTGAGTTATGTTGCAATTACTCCTACGGAAGAGTTCTGCTTAAAGTGCTAAGTTCTTACTCTGATTTTCTCCCTTATGGCCTCTGAGTAATATTTTTCACTGCACCACTGCTTTATGAAGCCCTAACTATGACTGAAGCTGACCAACTGTAAATATTTACTTGTAAGTTTACCACAACACAGCAAATTTTCTTAGGTTGCTTTAACAAGAATAAAAGCTGTTAAATGAACCATGCGTTGTCATATCTGATTTTAGTTCTCAGCCTCACCGAAATCTCCAGGAATGAGAACTGGAATTAGGCTCCTTTGAAAGACTTCCAAGGGTTTCCATCTAACCTTCTTCCTCCATAATTCTGCCAGCTAAATTAGACCAAAAAAGGCCCCCCTGACAGCTTCAGCCTGCAACTATGAACATGAACAAAACCACTACACTGCACGTAATTACATACTGGCACATGGGCACTGGGTCTTGTTATTTTGGAGGAAAGAATCAGGAGGGAGAGACCTATCTGAATGCCAGAGGGGCTCCAGTTTATCCTAGGGTTGTTGGAAGCAGTATGTCATCCACATTTTTGAAGGTCACCTGTAGGATAACTTAGGACTAAGCCTCTGTATCATGAAGCAAGCAAGGCACGAGTCCTTGCTCGTTCTGCTCCAAGTTCTTCGTGCAGCAGGGGACAAATTTCCGATCAGCTTCCCTAGGTATGTTCTGCCATTGCCAAGGCAGAACAGGCAAGAGGGGACCTCCCTTTTCCTTGTCCATTCATATCGAAACTGACCTTTCTCTCTTTTTCTACACGCGAAAATGAGCCAGAGGAGATTCCAGGGTCCTCTGTCAGAGCCAGGATTAGAACAGGGAGGAGGATCCCTACTCAGTCCATGCTACTTCACTGGGCTGTGTTGTTCATACACACATACTGTCAAAACTATCCACAGCACAAAGGGGTAGGAAAGCTCTAACAACCTTAACTAGGGCACCTGTGCATTTTACTGGAATTTTAATTGTCTTTAAAAATATACTTATTGTCAGTGAGACAGATACCAATGCTGCAGAAGCGAAAACAAGAACTCAAAAACCACACCCTAAGCAAAATCATGCACAGCCACTTCTCCTCCTCAGACATAAAATGTAGATTGGCTGGAAAGTCATCTCCCCATTTGGTGAAGATCCAGCTCGAAACCCCTTTTCATTCTGAAAAAGGACAAACTAAGACTCTGGGTTGGGAATTCAAGGGCTTAGCTTAGCAAGGCTGAATGATATTCTGTTTCAACTGTCTCAAGTGTTTATCCAGCCACCTCAAGGTACCTGGAGCCCTGACAAGCAAGGCAGGCAGCGAGCCAGAGAGCTCACGGAGTCTGGGAGCCTCAGCTTCAAAGCAGCCAGCCTTGGCAGCCTGCCTGGAGCCACAAAACCCAGGCTACCAGAGAAGCAGGGATCCCAAAGCCCGGACTTCAAGCTCCTGGTCAGCTCTGGAGCTGAGCTGAGCTGCTGAAGAGTCAGACAGGTGAGCCAACACTGGGGAAAGGGTGGAAACAAAGGAAAAAGAAGTGTGTTTCCCATCAAAATTCATCATGGCAGCTACACTGCTACACTTCTAGGAAACCTTTTAACTAGTCAAAGCAGAGTTATTGACAGTCATTAGAGAACAGGGCTTATTTCCCCCGAGGTGTGACTTCTGGAAATAAAAGCAGAATTGAAATGAACAGCAAACAACCTTCCCTTCCCCCAGCCTCAGTGGAATAATAGAAAAAACTGCCACTTTTGTTAGAAGCTACATGGAAAAGAGGCTTGCAGCTATCTGGGGGCATGTGGGCTGTAAATTCGTCTACAGCTGCTGTCACCAGGCCTTTGAGACCCTCCAGGGGCCCTGCACACATCCCCACCCACCCCCAGCAACCACACACAGGCTTCAGACATCTCTCTGGGGATTTTTCAGGCAGAAAGCAAGCCTTTATGAACACAGGAGCTGAACTGAAGCCTTCGGGAAGGGCAGCATTGCCCCTGCAGAGCCAAGCACTGCCGGCACTCGCCCTGCCAGCTCCACAGCCAGGCCGTGTCACCTTGCTGTGACAGGGGCCAGCAGCAGGCTGGGGGTGTGCAGCAAAGGTTATTTTCTCCTTCTGAGGCACCTTAAGCCACCTGATTTCACTTCATAAAGCCTCTGGGGCCAAGACCCCCATGGGGGACCCACTATGGGGCAGAGCTGAGCCCAGCCCCGGGGTGCGAGAGGGGAGCAGGGGCCAGAGGAGGCCCAGAGGGGAGCTGGGGGGGACAGGGGAGGCCCAGAGGGGAGCTGGGGG